>JAAQPF010000156.1:0-25578 GCA_013396165.1 Fusarium globosum | reverse complement strand
GCGGCAGGAGGTTGAACTTGAGATGGGGTGACAGGGGCGGGAGGAGCAGCTGTGGCCGGAGGCCCAGCAGCACCAGGTGCCGGCCTCTTTCGTGACCGACCAGCTGGCGCCGGAGTCGGGGTAGGTACTTGCTGAGGAGGTGCAGCGCCGTTTGGAGGCTGCTGAGGAACGTTCATGGGAGGAGGCTGAACAGGCGCCGGGTGATGTTGCTGCTGCTGCTGCTGCTGTTGAGGTTGCTGTTGTTGCTGCGGTGCCATATTAGGTTGGGGGGCGCCGTAGCGGAATTCCATGTTCTCAGGACGACGAGTCATGTCGTTCTGGTACTGGTGAGGATTGCTATTGAAAGATGCAGGTCAGCAGGGTGGCTCCCAATCGTAGGGCTTCATTATCGATATGAATGGGCTCGGTAGTCGACACAACCACAAGCTACAGGCATTGGAAGTGCTTTCATGTGAGAAAGTCACTTGTGTAGCTTTGGTAGGCGCCAGGTCTATCAGTGGTGAAATGGGTCGTGAGACACAATTCAGAAGCACCGATTAAGGACCTTATAAAGCCAGAAACCCGGTGACGAAACAGGAAAAGAGTCGTATTACACTTGTAATCGACAGAGGGTGTGGTACCTGGTCCAAGAAAGAAGGGTTCATCAAAGGAGGTATTACTTACTGCATCTCGGTTGGCTGGTGAGAGTTGGTGTAGACATACTCCGGGACAGGCCCGACTTGCCACTGCTGCATGTTCTAAAATGTACCAGTTAGCCATCAATTTCAAAGAACCATCGGCAATAAGCAAGGAAACATGAAGTTGAAAGTCGTGAGACGCTGACGCTAGCGTCTGCGATACAACACGGCATATCATGACTGGTGTATCAACCAACGTGGGTCTGAAGCACGCGCAAACTGGGGGTGACGCGACCAGGGTCTGAGCTGAACTGAGCTGCGCAACTATTGTCGATATCGAATTTCGACAGGAACAGGACAATAGTCGCTTCATAACATTTGCAGCATACCTGTAACCACAGCCTTGGGTCCACCTTGTTGGCCTGCATCGCGTTGCGATTCATAGTGCTTCTCTCCGTATTAACACAAGAAGCGCGATGGCGCAAAACGCGGAACTTTTTTTTGGTTTGGGTAACCAAGAGTACAGATGGTGACAATAGAGAAAGTATTTGTACTCACGGGCGAAAGTCTGACTCTTTGATCCGTGAATATAGTTGAGTTAAAAGGCAAGAGAGTTAGACAGTGACCAGTCACAGTATCGTGAAGGCGACCACGTCGATACAAAAGAGGTACAGACGAGTATCTCGAGTATCTGCGAAGTACTCAACAAGATCTGTGCTGGGAGGGGATTTTTAGGGCGTCAGGACACACAACCGCGGGATCTGGTTGGTAAAAAAACTGAAACGTGATGTGGTGGGATGCCGGTTCGATTTCTCCACGCAAGTACCAACTGGTCGTGATGATCAGGGTTTTTTGTCTTGTAATCAACGTTTGTGCGCTGGTTAAGGTTGGGTCAGTATCGGCGTGTAAGTGGTGAGAGTGGAAATAAAGAAAATTGTTCGAGTTCAACGGAATCGCATATGCGTGATGCTCTACGTGTCTAAACCGTGTGCGCGGTCAGATGCTGTGCTGCTTTTCGCGTGCGCCTCGGCGAAGCCATGTTGAATACATAGGTTGGCAGTGCGTGCCCCGTTGTTTTTGGGGGTGGTTGGAAACGAGGCAGACGCTTGTGAGCGAAAAGAGATTGATTGGGGCTGGGGCTATAACGAGGCAGGAAAATGCAAGCAAGCCAGACAAAGAAAGGACAGGCGGACACACGCGTAACGTGTCTGCGATAAGACGCGAGTGATGTGAGGTACGTAGCGAACAGGAACGTAGGACTGCGGTCGTGGCAAGACAATGGGTAGGTAGGTATATGCGATGCGATGCGACAGATGATATTGATAGTGATAGTGAAGTATTGAGTCATGAGTGAATAGAGTGAGTGATCTCAACTCGGCAATGACGGAAGATACAGGACGCGCGCTCGAAAACATGTACAAGTTTGCATTTCGACGAGTTAAGACACAATAATGAGTGATAATGAAACCCAGGAGATGGCATTGAACGAGGGAACACGATATAGAATAGAATGCTTACTTGATTTGAGTTAAAGGCCCAGGGGGAACGAGCAAGCAAATGCGCGTCTTGTTTGTCTGCGACGGTGACGACACAAAGTGAATGTCGAGTCACAGGTCAAGTAGTTTTGCTCGCCTGTCGCAGGTCGCAATCGAAGAATGATAGAGAGATAGATACCTCACTCAGCCTTAGCAGATGCTGTGAGTGGATCCACAGCTAGGTTGATTGAGGATGAAGTTTGGGCGTGAAAGGTATGGTTTGTAAGATGATGTACAATAGATACCTCACCTCAGTTCAACTCTGTTTCCGTCAGATCGAGTCTGAGGGTGGATTGAATGCAGCAGGTTAAAAAGACGTAGGTAGACAGGTCTGTCTGGGGGATGGAGGAACGATGGATGGTACCTCGAGGCCAAGTAACTCGGGCAGGACCTTGGAAGTCGCTGGGACCTGGGGAGGGGAAGGTAGTCGTGGGTTACCCTTTTTTTTTGGTGGAAAGGGGAGAATGGAATGGGCGAAAAGAGGTGGGCAGGCGTGACAGAAAGCTACGACGCTTGCGCTAAAAGTGGGTCACCGACGCTTCCGAGGCGCGGATAGCTTACAATTTGGCTCCATAATCACACTGTCTTTAGCCACATGAACTGTGTCGGGGCCTACAGTGCGCTTATGACGAGTATGTTATCTCTTCCAGCAGGAAACATCTCGAAAACAAGTACTGAGAGGTACGTGCTCTCGTTCCCCGCCCGCTAATGAAAATGTCTCGTTTCTTTGGTTGATCCGGTAATTGCCAAGCCACGTTTGGTCAAGCCTCAGTTATCGTCGTACAAGTTTATCATAGAATCAGGCATTCAATCAGTTCAAGTGATGAGTGGCAGAGATTTCTCCTTGGTATCAGTAATTGCCAATCCCACTCAATTCAATGAGTCTAGGTAGGTAGTCTCATTGCGTACGTCACCTTTTTGATCTGACATGATCTGTTTCTCCCCTGTCAATGGCCTTCCTTGTCTAATAATTCACCGACTGGTCTAATCTCACGATATCGTCCCATCAGACAATGAATCCCTGATGGCGATTAATTACACGGCTGTCGGTATTTTGCAATCTCTATTTCGTTTGTCGTGACTGATCAAATCTCTTTGGTGAGGTTTTCGTGTTCAGTTCCAGCAGCCACTGACAACCTCTATCTGTGTGACGTGCTGTCATTTTGCATTGCGTGATACGGCGATAGCCTTTGTGAGATAAAGCGGTCCTTTCACGTGTCCTCTGCTATTCTTTTGACTATTGCACCTATTCATCTATCGTCTATCACGTTCCTATGTTTGTTGGTTTCAACGTGTTTCGTTCTATTGATAGATGACAAGGCGTCATCCCCACTCTCCGCGATCAATTCATACCTACTTTATCTCCAACAACCACGAGGTGTTGTTGAAAGCAAGCCCACTTCGAATGCCAGATCTGTACTAGATGTAGTCTTGACACCGTTTCTTGAACCTACGTACCTTGTCTTGCGGTACGTGCCATTTGAGTATGGCTGGCCTCAAGAGCCGCATCTCTCGAAATGATGGATCTGCCCCGATTCTCCACCCTACAAGTACTGTACACAATGGGGTATACCCGGCAATCTGGTCGCGTCTCGAGCTAAGATCGTGACATTGAATCTGTGTACCTCTCAAGTCCCTCCCTCGTCGGATCCGGGACTCGGGGTTTTTGTTCTATCGTACGGGTGGCAATTAATATAAATGGATATGGCCTAATATAACGTTTGTGAAGCTGTAGAAATGCAGTTTAAGTAATTCTGCCTGTTTATCCGTCGAGGCTATCGACCCCCTTTTTTTTTTTCTTTTCTCCTCAACCGCACTTATGATGCCGCCTTTTACTATGATAGGGACAACTCCAACTGAAGCTGCATTCACACAGGCAAAGATACTTGTCCTATTCAAACCAACCGTGCTAGGGAAATTTTATGTTACATGCTAATACCCGATATGATAACCGTATGAGACTACTACTGATCTAGAATGTCAAGAGAAGACAACTCATCTTCGTTGTCCAGGGTAAGCCTTCCACAACATGTCTTCCCAGGCGGCATAAGAGAAATTCCTCCTTGTTCTCCAATAGGCACATTATTAAATCACTATGAAAACTCCAATGAAATCAACTATAGAAGGAAACTAAGTTCATCATGGTTTGATTGGATTCGTATACCCGCAGCAAAAAATCCAACTAAAATGATGCTAAGAATGAGTATGTTTTCTATAATCTCCTACTGTTCTTCCTCCTATGATCTGACTTCTAGTAGATTACCCGGCACAACAAGATGAAATCCTTCGAGCCCTAACGGTGGCGAACGTTGAGATTAAGCTCTGATAAAGACGAATGCACCAGAACTACCAGACCAAGACAACGGCGAGATAACCAAATCTCGACATTCACACGACGATCCGGCACCGGCATCAAACCCCATCGAGTTCATCTTCCTCCACCATCTCCAGCTGCATTGCCGATCCCCGCCCGCTTCGAAACACGCTTGAAATCTGGGATGGCCTGATGTCCCACGTCAACAATAAAATAAGCACAAAAGATGAGCACGGGGCACTCTCCCCATGCGAACAAAACATACACGCCTTAATATGGATACCGGGGAAATACATTCCGAGGCAAAATTGTCGCCCGCAATACGAGTTTGCGGTGAGCAAAGATCCTGATAACAACAACAGAGCTCGTGTGCATCGGTGCTTTAGCCTTCTTTTGAGTTACATTAGACTATCAAGTTTCGAAACCTTTGTTCCTCGAGGGTCAGGCCCGCGGGTGAAACCACCCCGGTTGCAAGAGCTGGTCGAAATATTCGGACACCTCTTGAGCCGTCCGTAGGGCCAAGCGATCAGGACCCTTGCTTCTACCTTACGATTCCAATGGGTAGGGGAACTTCTGGGTATGTACATACAGTAGCTAGGACTGGATGATGGGAATCTCAAACATTCTGGTCGCGTTTCAAGCTACAAGCTTATATAACGGTGAATATTGAAACGCCAGCCCTGCAAGATAGACATGTGGCGTCAACAACACAAGGCATTGCTTAGGTACCTTAGCCATGGAGTAGAAACCCTCAACAAACACGAGATGAATCTGCCGGTGTCATGAGTAATTTCACAAAACACGTAAACAACTTTAAAAAAAGTCTTTTTATATTATGGAGAGTTTACTTTAGTAGCACAATCAATATAGACAAAACCCGACCGAAATTATCATCAACACGGAGCCCTGCATGTGTTTTGTGGACTTGGACGTAGTGCTCTCTCGCAAGCATATCCCACCATAAAAAATCTTGACGGCCCATTGCCGCTTGACTAACAACTCACGATAGCTGCATCTCTGTCCCCGTGCAGAGCAAAGTTCCAGAACATTTTTCTCAGGACAGCCTGAAGGCCCCAGTCCGGGATCCAAACAGCTATGACCATCTCGTCCGCACAGACTCCTGAAACACTGCCGAGGTAAGTCTACGAAGGGAAGTGTTGCGACTTGGCAAACATTTGACAGCTGTATGTGTAATGTTTAGCGCTTAAGAGAGAAGGATTAAGTAAATAATAGTCGAGGAATTATGTATCAGGATTTCGTATGCGAGGTTGCATGGAAGAAACTCAAAACTGAGGTTATCTAAAACTTATCTGGGAATCTCAGATCTTGGAGTTTCGGGATCTGGACGTGTTTGATCGCTGCTTCAGACTCGAGCTCACACAGGAACGACAGCTATCCGGCGTCATGGGACCTCCTGCCAACTCGGTAGAGTAGCACCCGGTTTCCGGCAATGTTTCGATCCGAGCTGGAGAATGTGTTTCTCTTGACGCTGTCATGTTAGAAGTGTGCATCAGATATCTGAAGCTTGAAGGCATTCGCAGTTTTGTTTAGCGCCACAGAGCAGAGGCCTTACTGCAGGTACCGACTAGTGCATATTTTCATTATGCATGTGGGTAAGCCGCGTAAAGATCTCGGACAAGGGAGTGAGATCGACTACCTATGTACTGTACACGCAGCATTTCGCTACCAAGGGCCGGTTCACCGCCCGACACCACCTGGTGATCATCTTGCCATGACACGGTGTTAGTCGGCGTCGGCCAGGGCTCTCTCTAAGAATAGGTAGACGAATAGATTCAGTCGTATTCAAATCACTCAGAGTTGAAAGGAAGGACGACGATCAGAGAGGCGTAAGACAGCGGGATCGAAGCATCCGTGTCCATCCTGTGTCTCGCTTGGCCGTGTTTCTCATTCTTGTTTTCTGTAACGGGGGAACGAATGTTTCCGTTTGTGCCGCAAACTCAGCTCGTTTCCCCTGCACGGTACATTCATTGCCAGAACCATAACCTGGACAAGAAGACCACAATAGGGATAAGGACAGAGTCTGTCGACGGACAAGGTAGAAACAAAGTGTTGAAAGCACTGAACCGGTATTCTGAGGTTAATAAGCCGCCCAATCAGCAGAGGACGGTCCACAGAGTTCGCAAATGTCCATCTCTTTTGGACTAATCCCTGATACCGAGGTGAAATTACGCCAGTGCGTTAGCGGGTTTCAAGGGGGGATCCCTGAACCTTGGGCCTGGGGCGCGGCGGCAGCTAACGAAGCGGCGAGATTAGTAGGCTTTGTTAAGGTACAAACCGAAACCGACGGTAAGGAAACTTATATGGGTTTGAGTAGTAGTGTATAGTGACTCTGAGACAGGAAACATCATGACCAGAGAGCTGGTGAGGTGATGGCAGGCTCCTACTGAAGAAGTGATGTGTATGATATCAGAGTTGAAGTTGTTTTGCCCTGATCCTACCAAACAACAACAGATGAAGGTAAAACTTCCTAAAGTCTAATTAATTAATAAAGGTGCAAACAAGTCACTGCAAGTTGAAATTAGACAGGCGCTTGTTGTCCCGCAAAATTTGTGAATCGAGGCGTCGATGGCATGTGCGCATCGTCTAAACGGACGGCATATCTTGCACCCACCTATCACGAAACGATAGCCGACAGGGTTACAATGACATGCCCTCCACCAAACACCGTGCAAGCCGGCCGAGAAGGATAATGTGTATGTACGTATCTGGACTCGACTCGTCTCGAGTTTTGATACTTGGGGCCAACAGAAGGCGAGAGAAACGAAACCGGATCTTGTTTAACTAAACATTTGGGGTTTGATAAGCTTTTGGGGGAGCATCTCCTGGTAGCGGCTTTACTTCAGCTGCTTTATACAGAAACACCAAGAATTATGCATCAGCAACAAGACCAACAAAGACCAACTCCCCGATCATGTTTACTTGCTACACCCGGGCCAGTAGTAGTATGCTAGCTGCAGCCAACAGCTTGGGACCTAATCACGGTCCTCCAGAAGATCACGGATCACAGCGCAGCGGCGCGCGATGGATGTTAGCCTCGAGGCTACGGAGGTACTGTGGGTGGGATTATTACAGCCAAACCACGAGGTTGAAGGAACTCGAGGTGCAAATCAAAATCAGGGACCGTCCAATTACGAAGCAATATACGAACCCCTGCTGCTCGCCAGGGTTGGCTGCCAAGAAGCAGTTTGTGTGCTGCGCTGGAGAGTCAGACAAGGCTATCAACTAATGGAAGGGCACCTTGAATTATTACGCGCATCGCGCACCTGAAGCTGAGGTCGATGTAACGCAACATGACCCCGCTGAAGAGAGACTGACTGACTGACTGACAGACTGAATTAAGGAATAAGAAAAGTGATTGATTGATTGATTATCAAGGAATGAACACGAGGACGAAACCCACAGAGGCCATACATAATAAACCTACTAACATAGGGACAGTACACAGTATATGCGTGTCTTGTCCGACGGGAGACAGTTTCTCCTTGGTACCGTGCTGCTGTGCTGTGCTGTGCTGTAGAGATCGGATGCCAAGGATGGCGAAGAATATGTTTAAAACTCGCACAGGCCTGCCAATATCCGTTGTACGAGTACTGAGCCGGGGGTCGTAAATGGATGTTTGGATCACTTCCTCAACAGTGGGAGACGCTACGTGCGGTGGTGACCGTTTTACCAGGCAAGGGTGAGTTGATTTGACAAGGCGGCGGATCTTGTATCCGTCACTGACAACGACTGTTCTGCTGTGTTGTGTGGTGTTGTGCAGTTGCAGTTGCAGCATGTAAGTGATCGTTTTGAGGCTCGCTTGGGGCGGACCATGTCATCTGGTCTTGGTTCCATGATCCCTCCTAACAAAATGATTCATGATAGTGGCGGACGGTGGTGTTCGCTCCATATTCCTATTCTGTCGAGCCGTTTAGACTAGATCTCACCTTCACCGCGATTGAGGCTTGACTACTGCAGACTTGTATCAAGCCATTGTCATCGGTGGCGTTTCTGTAATATTACGATCGTTGCTATCGCTTCACAAGCTCTCTCTTTTTTTTCGTCTGAGGTTTTTTTTAAGACCCCCCCAAAAGAGAAACAAAGAAACCAAAAAACCCCAGAAATTGGGGTGTCTCATTACTGCAGGTTTTGTCTTGTGTTAGTCTCGTCTCGCGCGCAGTCTATGGCCAGGCTAAAATAGTATAGTGTCGTCTAGTTTGTCTCCGTTTAGAGCCTCAGATCTGGTTGTAGCAGTATTTGTTTTGAGTCCCAGACAGGAACTGTAAGATGAATCATCACCCACGACTTGTTCCGTCTGCGATGGATGTATGTTTTGGTTTTGTTCATGTTGCAGCATCCCAACTCCAGTCAAGCCACATGCCATGCCCATGCCCTGCAGGCCCTGAATTTACCCCCATGCCCTGTCTGTCGTCTAGGCCTGGAACGCCTCCCACCCCCGTTCGTCAACGCTGTTAGACTGTTCCTGTTAGATGTAACAGGGGCCCTGGCAGCAGCAGCGAGCAAACCCTTGTTATGCCCTGATCCATGCATGCATGGCCCGAACCATCACCACCGTCGTGGCCGTTGCAATCTGCCCCGTACGTACTGTACCTTACTCTAGTGAGCCTGTTACTGCATGCATGCCGCTGTAAACTGTCTGTCTGTCTGTCTATTGTGCCTGTTTCTGAATCTTGCCCGCCGTCCATTGTTATTACACCACTTGCCCCTCCCCTTCTAATAAACTACTTCTACTTCTCCTCCTCCTCCTCTTTCCCTTCTTCACTTTGGATTGCCATCCTCAACCTCACATCTTTTCTTTTCTTTTTTCTTCTGCTTTGCAAGAAACGCTGTTGCGTCTTGTAATTGTATTCACTTCTTCGGCTCGGCTCTGCTTCACTTCTTCTACGCAGCTAGCTCCAACACACTCATTAACAGTACCAACTTGGACCAACTGGTTTGGCTGCTGACACTCCTTTGAACACTACCATCAACAACCCATTACCTTCTATACAACAAAACCGATATTGGTTTTTCATTCAACGCCTTTTTATAACAATTCTGTTTCATTCTACCTGAAACAGTTTCATCTTCTGAGGACTTTCCTTTCCGGTGTCTGTATTTTCGAGTTTAAATATTCTCGCTGGCTTAAACAGCACATCCGGCATTCGAACGATTTCGCTCGCTTCGATCACACATTTGGCCTGGCTTCTTCTTCAAGACCAGCTTATACGACGACTTTCGACTCTTCGAAAAACGACGATTCTTTTCATCAACCTGACTTTTACTTTACGATACCCCATTGCGGATTTCAAGGCAGCACAATGAACAGCCGACCAATGAGCTCAGGCATGCCTCAACATCAGATGGCTCAGGCCCCTGCGCCTTATATCCCATCACGGGATTCCATGGACCGCCACGACTACGGAATTTCTAAGAGCCGTAAGGCCTCGTCGACTGGCGGTGGACGTGCTTGGAGCGACGAGGAGGTGAGTCGACGTTGCTTAGCTGTGCCGGACCATATCACTAACACCAAGTTTAGGAGTCATATCTCATCCAAACTCGCCTCCAGAAGATGCCATATAAGTACATTGCAGCCCACCTCAAGAAGACAGAGTTGGCTTGCCGTCTTCACTACCATCAGCTCTCTCATGGCAGCAACCGACGCAACAAGCGTGCTGCCTCAGTCTCATCGGGTGCCTCCAACGACATCCCCCACACTCACCAGGTGAACGTCCCCAGCCCTGCACGAGAGACAGTCTCTCGTTCAGTTTCTCCTGGTGGAAGTGTGCGAAGTTACAGCCCTCCTCCCTGCAACGTCAACACTGCCAGCCACATCCAGCTCCCCAGCATCGTTGGACCTAGCGATGTCACTCGTCTACCGTCCATTCTCCCAAAGCCATCTCGCATGTCTCTCCCACCTCCTGTCACCAACCAGTCATATACGACGACGATGGACGCCCCTGTTCAGATGCCTCATGCTGCTTTCCACCAGCGCGCAGCCTCGCTTCAACGAACAACACCTCCCCTGCGTCTTGACTGCTCAGTTATGCCTGCTCCTGGACCCGCATCTTCACCTCCTGCACACAACGCCTCGCATGTCGATCTTTCACGCCTACATTCCATCTACTCAACCCATCGTGCGTCTTTCTGGACAACCATTGCCAATGAGTATGGTCCTTCAGTGTCTCCCACTGTTCTCGAGCAGGCCTGGAAGACTGGCACCTGCTGCAGCCCTTCTTCCCTGACACCAATCACCCCCATCTCTAGCCCAGGCCAGGCCGAGAAGGATGCACAGAGCCAGTCCTACAACAAGGGACAGGACAAGACACGGATCTCTTCGATCCTTGGAATCGACGCCGACCCACGAACCGCTCGCGATCGGGATATCGTGAGACGGCTGGAAGAGGAGCGATTCGGTATGATGCAAACCGCTCACTGAACATGGACTCCTCGGGTCACGTCACCCTGTCTTGATCCTCATCCCGTCCAGAGGCGAGGTAATTTGGAATGAGGACAAGGTGAGACTGCAGCCTGGTCTCGCCTCATTGTATGATACGCCTCTTGCTTTTCGCATTTCGTTTCAATCACGGCATTGTTGCTCTCTCTACCACCAGAGGCACGCACACGACACGGCATATCTGCCACACACTTGGGCATTTTACTTGCGCCCGCACTCGTTTTCACGAAGTACATCACTTTCATTCTTTTCACTGTGCGCCTATACCGTTCTTATCTTACGAACAAAGTATTGTCTAGTGGTTGGGATCCAGTTCAGTACTGGATCCTTGAGGTGGAAAAAAGGAGGTAGATGCACGGCATTTGCTACACGACATGAAGAGCACTTGTCGGAGATGGAGGCAGACACTACTATACACCTTTTCCGTCCTATGCTTGGAGTAAAGACCTGTCCCGGGGTAGTGGAGAGAGTCATGGATTTTTCATTTGGTCTAAATTTCCGGATCTTTTTGACGCTTTTTTTTTTCTAACCCGTTTTATTTGGCTTGCCATTTCGGCAGATTTCCTTACATTGTACAGTCCTCTTGTTGTTTCGTGTTTAGGACTGATGAAATTACGGTGATGAAAGAAAAGAGCCAAAGCTCAAGGCACCCAGCCCCGGGCTACTACTACTGAGTGGATGGGGTTTATGGGGAGGAGGATAATATTAGATACACCCTGTCAGTGGTAAAAGCTGGCAGGCATCAATTGATAATCTTCTTCACCTTGAACTGTTTATTGTTTCATGTGGACTGTGACATGACAGCGTTGGAAAAGAAGAAAAAAAGTGCAGCTTGCTTGCGTAATTGAGGTGAAACTAGATCAGCGTGTGTTAGTGGAGGATATGGAGATGGGATATGTTTGAGGTTGCTCGAGACGGTGATACGTCCGAACAGTGTCTGTACAAGGTGTGATGAAGATCATTTCGCAGCAAAAGCCCGAATTGTCATGGTACTGCTGAGTGATGCTTATGTGCTGAGTTGAGTGAGTGAGTCGGGTGGGTGTATGTGTCTTGGCTGTGCAGCGTTTCAATGCGTTTTCCGAGTCTCTGTTTCACAATGACGACGGGCGTGTATCAAGACGCATAGACCAATATGACTTGCATGATATTGGGGGATGATATTGACGAGTTGTGAGTGCGTACACTGTGTCTCGTAGTAGTAGTGGTAGCTGAGGCACGGTACAGTATTCAAGGGGAAGACGTAAAGAGGTGTGTTTGTTTGTTTGTGGTTAAACAACCGACAAATCTACAACATGATATATCTGATACGTCGAAACATTACAAGGTCTCGGTGGTTAGAACCGTTCGGGTGAGTGTCAGCCGAAACTTCGGTGTTTCTCCCCCGTATCCGATCCGCGGTTCGGCCCCGGTGGATGAAGAAATAGTGGATGTCACGCGGAGAGGGGCATATCGGGGATCATGGCAAGGGATCCATAGCGAATGGGACTGCGGAGTCCCGGCTGAATGTAACTGCAAGGTACTGTACTGACTGTCCTATAGGTAGATATTCTTGGGGGATGAATGTGTTTTTCCCATTTAGCCGCTGTCATGTTTTTTTGTTTGTTTTGGAGGTTAGAACTTAAATCTAGCTAACCCCACGCTGTGAAGGCATCGTGAGGGGAGCATATTTATTACGAGTGAGGATGAACTCGGGCGTTTCAAGTATTTATTCTCTCTTGCACTCACTCAGCAAGACAGACAGCTCTTGATCCCTCTCTGCTTGATTGGCAATGACTAGCTCGGACCTACTAAAGCTCGACGGGTCCGTAATTGCTAAACCGACGGTTGGTATTCGACAAAGCTCTACCTACCTACCTAGCTAACAAACTAATGTGCGGGGTTGCTGGCCTCTTTAGCAGGCGGGAAGTGGATATGTCATGATCATACCAAGTCAAGAGGGGTTAAAAGAAAAAGAAGAATCAAGAGAAGGGGAATGGGGGAACTCTTGATTCGAGGTCCGGAGCGAATGCCGAGCTGTTCGGTCCGGCAAAGGAAGGATAAGTGAGGCAAGCCAAGATTTCTGAGTGAGAATAGCCTCTGACAACACGAGGTAGACGAGTTTGACGCAATTTCTCACGACGCCTTCTCTTATCTGAGTAGGTATCATGCGGAAGCTACATTAGCTTGAGGAGTACAAAATGTCCCAGCTGCAGCAGCCGTTATCACTTCCTTTCTCCCGTATTATCTTCATCTCAGTTCTGTCTCTTCTCTTCTCTCTTCGTGACTTGTAACATCGTAAACCTTCAACTGATCAACAGAAGAGAGCCAACGCCACCCACTCACTACTCTACTCCGCACACTACACTACCTCAAGTCACAGGGCTACGAAGCTACAGGCTACAGGCTACAGGACATTCCGCTTACAGTCACTAAAACTAAACTACTCCGCTCTTCGGCAGACGCATTGCAACTCGCACCACAATTCTTGTCTAATCCGACGCTTGTCTTTGGTCAATTTCTCGTCGTCTTCGGTTCTCTGTCACCCTCACCCAAGACCAAAAGTCTAAAGACCTTGTTGTCCGGATTCAATTGCTATATATAAGGTCTGTCACTGCCAGTCACTGCCCGTGGGGTTACGCCTTGGCATCCTCTTCACTGTAACATACACCGGCTCATCCTTTCTTCCTTTTTCTCTCTCCGACATCGCTATTTACCCTTTCTTTACCTTAAACTAATCTCAAGTCATCAGGAGATAGCTTCTTTCACCTTGACTTGAATCTCGTGTTTCTCAGCCGTTGAATCACTGGAAGCCGCTGAACTCCACCAACAAACAGACTACATACAGACTGAGATCAGCTCTCACAACTCATCATCATGGCGGACCAAGTCCAACACGACCCTAAACAAGATCCCGACTACATCCCCTTTCCCTGTCTTCCTCCAGGTGGTGCTCTCAACCGTTGGTCAACAAAGATCACTCGTGAGCATGACTATCCTGGAGCTCAGGTATTCCCCCCCTTCCTTTCTACCATATCCCAACAGCTCACTGACTTTACCAGGCTATGCTCTACGGAGCTGGTGTCCCCAACAAGGACAAGATGAAGAATGCCCCTCAAATCGGTGTTGCTACTGTGTGGTGGCAAGGAAACCCTTGCAAGTGAGTTTTGAACCAAAAGCCTCTCTCATGACCGGATACTAATGATTTGCAGTACTCATCGTAAGTGAGACAACCTCGCCCTGGAAAATCTATGCTCACAAAGTTGCAGTCCTCGATCTTGGCCAAATCGTCAAGAACTCTATCGAGAAGGAGGGTATGATCGGATGGCAGTTCAATACCGTTGGTGTCTCTGACGCCATCACTATGGGAGGCGAAGGTCAGTGAAACTCACCCACAAAGTCAACAAATAACTCACACCTCTCAGGCATGCGCTTCTCTCTTCAGACCCGAGAAATCATCGCTGATTCCATCGAGTCTGTAACTTGCGCCCAGCACCATGACGCCAACATCTCTATTCCTGGATGTGACAAGAACATGCCCGGCACTGTAATGGCCGCCGCTCGCCACAACCGCCCCTTTATCATGATCTACGGCGGTACCATCCGCAAGGGTCACTCTAAGCTCCTTGAGCAGCCCATCAACATCAGCACATGCTACGAAGCTTCTGGTGCTTTCACCTATGGCCGACTCCACGCGAAGACAAATCCTGGTGAGGCTGGCCGTGAGAGCTCTGATGTCATGGATGATATCGAGAAGCATGCTTGTCCCGGTGCTGGAGCCTGTGGTGGTATGTACACGGCTAACACTATGGCTACTGCCATTGAGGCTATGGGTCTTTCACTGCCTGGCTCTTCATCATACCCCGCCGAGTCTCCTGAGAAGCGTCGCGAATGTGAGCGCGCTGCTCAGGTTATCCGCACTACTATGGAGAAGGATCTCCGTCCTCGCGATATCATGACCCGAGCTTCTTTCGAGAACGCTCTTGTTCTGACTATGATTCTGGGTGGCTCTACAAATGGTGTTCTTCACTTCCTCGCCATGGCCAACACAGCTGGTGTACCCCTGACCATAGACGATATCCAACGCGCCAGTGACAGAACCCCTTTCCTCGCCGATCTAGCCCCCAGTGGAAAGTACTACATGGAGGATCTGTACAACGTTGGTGGAACACCCTCCGTTATCAAGATGCTCATCGCCCGTGGTCTTCTTGACGGCAGCATCATGACGGTCACCGGCAAGACTCTTGCCGAGAACGTGGAAGACTGGCCCAGCCTGGACCCTGGCCAGGATATTATCCGCTCTCTCGATAACCCTATCAAGGACTCCGGCCACATCCGAATTCTACGAGGAAACTTTGCCCCAGGTGGTGCTGTTGCTAAGATTACTGGAAAGGAGGGTCTGTCTTTCACTGGCAAGGCTCGTGTATACGACACTGAGAAGATGCTCAACGCTGCCCTGAACAAGGGTGAGATCAAGCAATCCGACGGTAACTTAGTCGTTATTGTTCGATATGAAGGTCCCAAGGGTGGTCCCGGTATGCCCGAACAACTGAAGGCCTCTGCAGCCATCATGGGTGCTGGTCTCTCGAATCTTGCCCTCGTCACAGACGGTCGATACAGTGGTGCCTCTCACGGCTTCATCGTCGGTCACGTCGTGCCTGAAGCCATGGTCGGAGGCCCTATCGCTCTGGTCAAGGATGGAGATGTTATCACTATCGATGCTATTAGAAACCGCATTGACGTCGATATCACTGACGCGGAGATGGAGAAGCGAAGGAGTGAGTGGAAGGCTCCTGAGCCTAGAGTCAAGAGAGGTGTGCTGGCCAAGTATGCTAAGTTGGTCGGAGATGCTTCTCACGGTGCCGTGACAGATCAGTGGTAGATATACAAGACTGACATGGACAGCAAAAAATAAAAAAAGGGAATATTTACGTTAAGAGTGAAACAACCCCATCATCTCGCATGCTGTGAACAAGAGTTATCACGACCGTATAATTTAAGAGCAGCGACTTGTATAAACTGGGCAGGCTTGATTTCTATTATGAATGAGCATTGGAAACTAAAATGAATGAAGGGTATCGAGCATATCCACACGCTTCTCTGTCTCCCACTAACGCTCCTCTTTCAACCCATGCATAACCACCTTCTTGCTCTTGTCTTGATACACAAATACATCTTGCACGCATAAATATACTTTGAAAACACACAACGGCTTCTCTCCTCTCCCGTAGTTATATCCAATCACCACTCAACATCCCCCCATATTATCTCGACACTTTCATCGACAGGCTCGTCATGCGCTGTAGCAAATGATCCTTGGTGACTCTCTGGTGGACTCTAGTCACCCAGGGGCATGCCCTCAAGCTCATCTAGCAATCGTCGCCAGTTGTCTGCGAGCATCTCGGCGTACTTGACTCGCTCACCAGCCCAGTCCTGATTCCATCGGCTGACTTGGTACTGAGTTGACTGGAAGGTGATGAGCTCGTCGCGGATACACTCCTTGACGAAGATGGAGCGATTGTGTTGCTGAACAATAGACTCCTTATCCTGATTCTTTATTAGTGCCTCCCCTTCTAACATCCCGGAGCTAGGCTTACCTTGATGATGTTTTCTGCTATGCGGTCGATCTCACCCGCCTTGACCACGCCTTCTGGCTTGGATCTCAAGTTGGCAAGCTTGTTCTCATTTGTCTGAATTCTTCGCTCCAGATAAGGAATATTATCTTTATCCAAGCGCTCTCTTCGTTCAAACATCTCGCGCACGCTGACAAGAGCATCTCGTTGGCGCTTAAGGTCCTCAAGAACTCCCTCGTCCCATCCACGGCTCTCATCTTCCATCAAAGCTTGGCAAGTTCTGAGGTGTTTGCTCATGGCAACAAGCCCATCATTAAGAAGAGGAACCTCGTTGGTGTCAGTTGCGTAAGTATCCTCCGATGTTTCTGTCAAAGAGGCCAAAGAAAGAGCAATACGAGCGTGGTCAGCAGCCACGCCCTCGGTTCGCTTGACGAGACGATCCATGATGTTGCATACGTTAATGTAAAGTTCAGCAGATCGTTTGACGCCATTGCGTGTTCGGTTGAATAGATCCTCAAGTTCAGCTGGCAAAGAATCCTCCAAGCCAGGTGGTAGTGCTCTATCAGTAAACTCATCCTGAACAGAAATGGTAGCTTGCTTGCGCCACACAGATAGCTCCTGATGCTGATATTAGCTTCAGCAGTTGATTTACACTTGGTGGCAGAATCGACTTACTGTAGGAACGGTCAAGAACATGACGACAAGTTGTTCCTGGCTTAGAATCGGGTGCCTGATAAGGGCATTCAGGAAACGCGACAAACCTCTCCTTCGCTTTTCGATAAAAGCCCCATCGTTGGACAGATGGCTACCATTTACACCTACACGTTTAGGTGGAAGTAACGGTAGAATACGGAATGGATATCTCTTGTGTAGGCAATCCAATAGCCAGACAAAGTCGCTGTATCTGCGAATAACCTTGCTACCGCGCCTTATGCTCGAGATTTCATAATTATGGTGCTGGAACATGAAAACGCCTTCCTTTTCCGGCATAAGCACAACAACGACATTCTCCTCGGCGCCGCGGCTGGCTCTACCACTGCTCGTATGGTGCTGAAGAGCTGGAGGTTGTGCAGTTGGTGTTAGATCGGGAGCTCCACCAAAGGGATTCTGGACAGGCCCAGAGGGAGATTCCCCAAAGCCTACAACAGGGTTGTTCCCATCAAAGTATCCCCATCCACCAGGCGTTGTCACCGAGTTGCTGCTATGCTGTCGCCGGCTGTTTGGAGACGTAGTGGCCTGGGGGGATGCAATATTGGGCAGAGGAGGAGCGTCGATTACTGTTGTCGGTGGTGTTTGGCCAAAGCCGGTATGGCCATTTGTGCTGTTTCGCTGGGTGCCGTTGGACTTGGAGGGACCATGATCATGGGTTTTATGCATATCAGGACTCCCCCATGGATCATCCTCTGGGTCATCCATGGCAGGTCGAAATTGCTTGGGCTGTTGTTGCGCGGGAGGAGTTTGTTGTTGTTGAGGAGGAATATCTTTTGGGGGCGTCTGAGGCGGCTTCGCGGAAAGTTCAGCAACTGGAGGTAGGACGGGCTCTGCAGTGAGACCCGCGAGCTTGGGTTGCGGAAGACCTGTGATGGAAATGAGTTATTAGCTGGACCTGAGTAGTGTCTCCACCAAGCGCCGGGGGGGCATATGCCAGCACTGATATGACATCCATGGCACTGCATTGACCAGTTGATAGGGCAGCTTGTAAGTCTCGGCAAACAAGCGATTGACGTGAGGGGAAAATAATCATGCGAAATGCGAATCGAAGGGATATGTTTACTTACGTTTTCGGCGCTCATCAACGCCGTCCAGGCTTATGACTTCGCCTTCTTGCGCAAGGCCGACCAAAGCCAGCAGCACATTGAACTCGTTTCGACCTAGCAGGACATCCCCGCCTCCGGGAGCTACCAAGGACATAATGCGAGCTTGGGCATCAGCACCGAGTCTGGCAGTAGCGAAGAGTTTTGCGACACCACCAGAAGTGACCTGACCTCCGCTGCCATCTTCGCGCACTACTGTATCGAAGGTCTCGATATAGGCATCGGGCACGTCGCTACCAGGGAGGAGGTTGCGGATAAGATCGGCTCTGCTCTGCTGCTTGCGCGGCGTGGGCATGTCCCAAGGTGAATCATGGGAGTCGTTATCGTCAGCGAAGAGACTGTTGGATGGTTTTGGAGTTCCAGAGCCAGAGTCATCGTCGAAGAGTCCAGCACCGCCGCGAGGAGCTGGACCAGTAGACGAGCCCAGACCTGGGCTGTCCTCCGTCGGTGATGAACCAAAAAGTGACATTATAACTTTCAGGCGAGCAGCGAATGTAAGATTATCTTGCGGCGCGTATCAATCTCGTCGATGTCGATCAGCCGAGTCGCGAATACTCGTGGAGAGCGTAGATCGATCGTCTAGATAGCGATTCGTAATCGAAGCCGCGAAGGGGACGATATACAGCGCAATCGATTTGGGTCGCGATACTGAGCCTGCAATGGAACAAAGCAGCAGCTACAGGAGTTGAAGCGATACAGAAGCTCTAGCGACGAAATACACGCGAATTGAGAGGCAACTGGGAGGTTGGTGAAGTCATTCCAGGTGGAGAAGACCTGGGTCTGCGACATCAACTTAAACCGGACGGAGCTGTTGTGGAGCGTCATGGGTAAGGTACGTACCCCCCCGACGCATGCAATGGTTAGAATGGATTGGATGTTCCTGGAGACGCCACAGCCTGTCAAGACTGTGGCTGATCGCCAAAGGTTAATAAGAAACAAGTTCGTGAGTTCATTTGTTTGTACATTGCTTGTTATCACATCCAAGTGTCTATACTCGGTCATTATAATACAATTCTTCATATGCCCTTGCCAACTCTTAGAACAGAGTCTCCTCAGTGGCTGCCTTCTCCTTCTTAACCTCGCTCTTGATCTTGTGCACTCCAGGCACTCTGAAGTATAAACTGGGCGACTCTCCGGGCGCAAGCTGGTGGCTCAAGTATCCTCGGTGTGCGGGATCACGATAGTACTCAATGTCCTCACGGCTGGTAGGGTCGGGTAATCGGTACCGGAAGGGTGCATCGCGGGCTGCGGCTAGCACAGTGTCGACGTGCTCCAATCCTTGAGGGAGAGGCTTATCTGTGTTGACGGACTGGCCTCGTAGGAGCCGTTTTATGGCCAGCTTGGTGTAGTATCGGGTGACGACCTTGCCTCCAGCACCTTCAATAGCAGCAATAGCTCCAGCAGAAACACGTGAGACCATAACATCGATGGGCTGCTTAAGCATATCCGCACCTCGGGAAAGGACCTTGACGCCATCCTTGACAGTTCCAAGAATGCCACACTCGATCAATTCCTTCGGTGTAATCTGCTTGGTGGGGTCGATTCGTCCTTGGTCGATCCAAACCTGGATCTGGTCGAGGTTGACTTCCGACATCTGAGGAGCTCGGCTGCAAACTTGTTAGTCAATTGAACTACTGTAATTCCTGGCTCTTCAAAATCTTGTCCGGATATTCGTAGGCGCCTCACAAGTTACTGAAACCTTTTCGACCATGCTTGACGATCAAAGGTGTCTGACCACCCTGGAACCACGGCTTGACCTTTCCATGCTGCTTCTGACCCTTGTGACCACGACCAGATGTCTTTCCGTGTCCGGAAGAGGGACCACGACCAACTCGCTTCTTCTGGTGAACGGCGCCGGGGTTGTTGGCAAGACTGCTGAGGATGGACGCATTTCGGGTCTGGAGGGAGAGGCCGGAGAGGTAAGCGGTCAGCGATGAAACAGGAGCATTGGCAGTAGTCCTGCAGCACAGCGGCGTGCTAAAGGGTGAGATTCGAGGAGGCATCGTCGTGGAGAGGGCGCCGTGGCCGTGAGTCTGGAATTGATGCTGGCGATCTCGAAGTCGACGGTAACCAATTTTTTGAATGGCTTAGCGCAAGAATGCCAATCTGGGGCAGTGGATGCCTCAGGCTACAACTCATAGATATCATCAACGACAGGCTCAGAGTCAACATTTTGAAAGTTAAGATTGAAAATGATTAATTAATTATTAGTAGAAGACTTTATCAAGTCGTTTGTATCTTCATAAACCGTATAAAAGCCTCGCCCTTCCAGAAAGAGGGAGCCATTGACAACCCCTCAAAGATATCACTTACACGCCGCCCTCACCCATTCATTAAGCACAGACTACAAGCCCTTCCTTCGCCTGAACATCTTCATCCCATGCCACATTTATCAAGAAGCAACATTGTCCGAAAGAATGACAATCAGTTGCAGAGTGTCCTTCCCCCAAGGCTTTGCCTATCCCCAGCCGTGCCCGCGAGTCTTTCTTCCCTCACCTTAGCAGCGCGCTTAGCTCTTTTAATTCTCTTTCTGCGTCTGTAAATAGCCAAGCAGCCGATCCAGCCGAAAAATAATGCAATGAGAGGCATACCAATCACAAGAAATAAAAACATTGGATCGGCCGCGAACCTAGCTGGGTCATCGTCAGTTTTAGCCTGGCGGTGCTTGATCATCATGGTGCCCATTTGAACAATCGATATAGCTATGTTCGAGGCTACCCAGATAAACTTTGTAAAGCCAGCGATTAAATGAGTACTGTATAAGTCTTTCGGCTGGTTTCGTTGTTAACGACACTCTGTCGAAATGCTTGGCTGATGGAAGTCTAGCACAACTGTCGCCTAGAAGGATAACCTGTCTCTTGGTTTCGTCCTGGGATATTGACTGTAGTAGAGATTAGATATTCTGGCTGACATCGTGGGTGTATATGGATGAAGAACTACCTAGTAAACCCTCATAGAATCTTGTAATCGCGGAAATCGTGAAGAGGAGACGATGTGCGAAATGGATCAAACATTGAGGACAACACTGATATATAACATCAGGTGGTAAACTCTAGGTTCGTATAAATCGACATTCTTGTGCTTTCATCATCCTTGTATTCGAGCATAGCCCAAGGCACAGTCTTAACTGCGTGGATCTATAGCCAACACGCAATTTATGAATATTTGAAGATGAAAGAAGAAGATCAAGGGTTATGAAGCTAACTAATCATGCTTAAAACCCATGCAAGGCACGGTCTGGGGCTTTTCTTTGACTCAGCCCATTGCCCAAGCATTTGAGAGACGCATACTGCTCAGATACGTGCCTGGACACAGCAGAAGAACAGCTCTTAAGCTTCCGGATATAGCAGCTTTACCAGATCCTTCGTAAGCTTCCCCCCCATCCATATGGGACTTATTAGTTACTAAAACCAACATCCATAATCCGTAACTCGAGATGAGCCATATATCATTTTATTCTGACAACAAATGCTCAGGACATATAGTCGGCGTTGAATGCATAGATTGCATACATACAAACGGGGTCATCATGTAACATGGAATGAACTAACTCAGTATACCAACTCCAAGCTCTTTGAGAGCAGATCCCCAGTACCATCTAAGTGCAAGAAACTGATCTATCCCAACTCACAACTCTACAACTCTCTCGTCGTCAAAACCCTTTGTATTTTCCAGTGTCGGCCCCTTGTAACCCAAAACATACCCCCTCTGATTCGCAACGACCTTCACACCACCCTTCTTAAACTCAGTCGTATAATGCGTATGACCAAACATCCAAACCTGCACTCCACGCATAAACTCCCTGGCCTGTATAACATCCGTTGAAAACGCCGTCTTATACGGCGCATTCGCATGTTCTGGTCTTGAAGACCCTTTCACACAGGGTGCGTGGTGCGTCACCACCAAGACATTTCTCTGAGATTCTGCTGGAAGGTTGTTGAGCTCGGATACCGTCTCTGTGAGATAGGCGAGATCCCGGGCGTGACACTCGTTGTGCTTGGCGACGGTCCAGTCTTTAATGAGCTTGTAGTCTGATACTCGGAGGGCAATGGTCTCAGCTGCTGAGGAATGGATATTCGACCATAATGTTGCACCGATAACTGTGAGTTTCGAATTCGCATCGTCCCAGCGATTTCGATCCAAGATCACGAGTTTTCCCTTCAGAGACTCTTCTTTTTCCAGCTCCCTCGCCTTTTCAACACCGTCCTCATAGCTCATCTCATAGAACTCATGGTTGCCAAGAATTAAGAAAACCTTCTCGAAGCGCTCGGTTTGGCGTGCGAGGAAAGGAAGAAACATGTCGTAGTCGACTAAACGGCCAATATCACCACCAAGAATGAGAAAAGGTGCTTTGGCAGGGAAGTCAAACGTTGCGTATTGTCGATTTAGCTCCAGGTGAAGATCCGACATGATCTGTACTGTTCGACCACATGGTTCTCGATGAGGAATCGCAGGGCCGAAGAGATATTCTGAGAGACGATTCAAGGTATCCATTGTGACTGAAACTGATATGGTTTGTATGATTATGAGAATAGGGAAGAACCCGTGAATTGAATGATATTGGCACAGGCTTCTCTTTGTGGTTTCTAGGACTCTTATATAGGACTTGGTCAGCCCTCCATGAACTGGTGGGTCTAGAATTGTAGCTGAGTGTCTTGAGGGCAGTGCTCTCTAGACCGGGGCCTCCAACGCCACGTCCATTCAGCCCCTGAGAATCTGCCTACGCTACCACGGAATCTAGTACACAATCAAGGGATGGCTGCATGAGGCTTAAGGTTTGCAGCTGTAAGAACCATAAATTAAGGTCAGGGCGATCACTTATGCATAATACCACCGAATGAGACATGCAACAAAAACCACTTCTCTGGTCGTAGAATGAGGCGGTCCTCATCCTACATATATCATTAATGCAAAGGGCTCTCTGACATCGAGAGTAGAATGTAAATCCATCGTCTATCAGATCATCTTGACAAAGACCTCCCAAACCGTGTATGCAGCAGATTCCCCACGATGCGCGTGCCATATCCCTTTAGTACAATGTTAGACGAGTATTCCGACCATGGCGAAAGCAAAGTCAGGATGCTCGGGACAAAAACAAAACGCCGCACCCCCTTTTAAATTTCCCTGTCCCTGAATGTGCAATAATCCCTTTGACCTAGTCGAATGAAGTTGCTTATGCCCCTGAAGCGCCGTTGATGTTTGGTTGATAATCGCAGTGCTCGAATACTGATGATGATCCGTTTGTTGGATTCCACACTCAAGACAGCTCAAGTCTAAAGTGGCCTAGTATGGATGTTCCCAACCGCCGGCAACGTCGACCCATTCTGCAAGACATGATCCTTCTTTGCCCTCAACATCGACAACGTCTGTATCACATCTGCAGCGACAGCCAATGCCACCTTCTTGTACGTCGTCCCAATGCTCCCAGTAGTCGTCTTCCTCAAATCTCTTATACTCGGGAAATGTTGTCTTTTCTAGGTAGGGCTCACGTGCGAGCTGTTTGCCCGGCGCATTTGCAGGGCAATGCTGAATTGTTGTATGTCGGTAACCAAAGTCTCGGAAGTAATGGATATCCTGGGGACCGAGAAGCGCGCCGGCGGCAAGGGAGTGAATAGGAGCATCGCCCCACTAAGGAATGTTAGCATCGTTACAAAAAGGGGCACTTTGGCTTGCATACTCGTTCCATCCAAAAGCCACCGCTTCTGTCCATCATTTCGAAGAAGTCCTGGTACTCCTTACTGCGGAACCAGCTGAGCTTCGCAATTTCGAAATTGGACCAAAAGTGGCACATATTATAGGTCTCTCCCTCCATTGACTCAGGGTCGACAATGTTCTCCTTTTTACCCGTGAGGGTATCCCAGAAACTCTTCTCGGGATTTGGTGAGGTATCGCTGTCCTTAGAAGTGTCCTCGTCATCGTCCTCTGGTGGCTCGACGAACATTTCCCATAAGCCCTTCGATGTGATGTTGTTAAGTCGCTTGTAGGCGGAGGCGTATCGAAAGATATTGGGAACGGTCTCCCGAAGTTCCTTGACGGCGATTGTGAAGCCGTATGTCTTGTTGTGTTCGATCATCTTCTGGAAAGGGTCGCTGCAACTAGTTAGTAATGCGACTGCAACTGCGTCTGAAAGGAGCAAAACGTACTATGTGATATCGCAGAAGTAGCTGATCTCGGGTTCGACTCGCCAATACCATTCGTACTTGAGTAATAAGGGGTGGTTGAAGAAGAAACTATTGCGCTGTTAGCCAGGCTATCCTTGATCACTAAGAGAGCCTCAACCTACCCAGAGTAGAATCTGCACATCTTGTGGTAGCTCTCCAGACCTCCGTACATGACGGCAGCGTCGCCCTGCTTGGCGATGCCCTCTGAAGCTACCTTGGGGTCAATCCAATCGGGGAACCCCCACATGTCTGGTCCAACCTTTCCAAACTCAACATCTCCCGAGGTATGGTTTCTAACAGCCTCCTTGAAGTTGTCGTCGAAGTCACCGTCGTTGAGGAACACATAGGGGTAATGATACCAGCGATTGAAATGTCTCTCGACTGATTTTATGGATTGTAAAACACCATCGATCTCCTTGTTCCGCGCTAATATGACAAATGCGGCGTTGGCTCGAGGTTGGCTGGTGTCAGGCTGGGCGCAGCCCTCAACGAACACCTTATCGTACTTTTCGCTGATTTTCCTGTTTGGGCTGTTAGCTATCTGGTGTGATATGCCAAGCATGCTGATATCAGACTTACCGCATCTTGGGGGGAGCGCCCCCTGGTATCAGAAACCTGCCGGGGGAACTGGGATGGCTGACGAAGAGAATAAAAATAAGGATTAAAACAAGCATTGGAAAAAAGACAACCACGCCCAGAGGTACGGAAATTGTAGAGTTCCCCTTTAATCGCAGGGGTCTCCGGAAAAAGGCCATGCGGGAATCGACCGCCTTGTTATGTTTGGAATCCCTCTTCTCGTCGAGGGGAAGTTGTAGAGGAGGTTTGCTGGGAGCCACCTTGGTGGCCCTCCTGATCAAGTCCATGGCGAGGAAGATCCTACCACGGCGGTAGGTATTGTGATCGGTGGCAGTCGGGATCTGGAGGACATGAAAAGCGCCGTGTCGTGGCGCCTGCGACGGCCGTCGAAGACAAGAATAAAGTTGTAGATGTGGTCGTGGTCGAGAAATAGGAGTAGGAGGCCAGGGATGAAGGTCGGTATTGGTGGATGGGGCAATTAACTTGTACGGTAGCCGTAGGTAGTTCGGTCGATCTTCAAGGTGGGACCGGGAAGTTTAAAAAAAAAAAAAAAAA
>JAAQPF010000155.1:0-17199 GCA_013396165.1 Fusarium globosum | reverse complement strand
AAACACCTATCGCGAAGAACTACACGTCAGCGGCCAAGATCCAGCGCAAAGGAAGATCGGATATCAGTAATTACATACGCTGTTATCACTAGTTATCAAAGGAATATCGTATCGGAATGCCCCAGGAAGTGGGATACTTACCGGCAGCAGAAGGTGGCGGCGATGTTGTAGGAGGAGAAGAGAGGAGAAGAATTTCACGATACCTTAGATATTTCTTGAATCAGCACCTGGGCACGGGCCACTATTGCACAAACCACAATAGCTGCGTACTGGTTCCCATTTCTCGCAATGTGGAACAGATTTCGACTCAGGCTAGGGATATTCGACTACAAAATCTTCCAGGGGCCTTCGTCACTTGTCATCTGGATACACAACAAGCTTGATTCGGCTGTCTTTCATTATTTGTCTCTACCTTACTCTAAGTTGCAAGTTGTCTCGTTTCTCCTTAGTATAGTTGAAGCAAGATTTCACAAAAAGGACCTAAACTAATCTCAAATTATCATAAAGCGTGGATCCTAAAATATTCTAAACTATACTAAATTATCCTAAGTTTTACCAAAGTACAGTAAACTTACCTAAGGACTTTTAGTCCGAGATTGAGATAACTTCAAACTTCTTTCCATCACCGAGACTGGAAGAGCGTGCCTTGCCAAACCTGAAGCTGGAAGTTGTAACGCATAGTTGGTCTGTGCTCAAGGGATATTCTGATCTGTGTTGTCAAGACTGCCCCCATCCACTTTTCTACTCTTCTCCTGCAATATACCCATCACCAAATTGATCATCTCTCCATACTCTCGGTGGCATGCAAAACGCCAACACGTTTAGGGAAAGCAACCAAATTCTCTGTTGCACGAGCAAGAAGCACGACGGTCAACGTCGCAGCCAATAAAGTCGTTGGTAAAGACAATGACTCGATCAACCAAGCCCGTAAGTATCCAATGCCTGCTCTCTGAGACCTCTTATATTGACCTCAGAGAGGACCCGAGATCCCATGTTGCTAATACTGGCATAGAAGGGGCCCGAGAAGAAGACCGCCGTAGGAAACCTCGATCAGCAGATTCTTCGCCAACCAATATACGGACGACACTTCAGAACACCAAGGCAACCCCCAAGAAAGGGGTGAGGGTAAGTGCTTGGCATTCAACTCTTACAGGTTCTTGATGCTTACCAGAATTGTTTGTTTAGAAGCGCAAGGCTGTATGTTACCCCAAACGACCGACAGATTAGTGTTTTGAATGCCACTGACAAGATTCAGTCTGAAATGACCGACGAGGCTGACCCGGCCGCCCCCGTAAGTGGAAAGATTGTCTAGACAGTAGTGATACTGACATGTTTGGATAGCCGCCTCTTGTTGCCTCAGTCCCCTTGACTGAGGCCCCCTCCAGCTGCGACCCCGACCTCCCCTCACGCCACCACCTCGAAGACGAGGACCTACTTAACCCAACGACATCATACTGCTTCAGCGGGCTGTTCTTGACTCCGGATACGGACATATGATAGTGAAAGGCAGTGAGAAAGCTGGTGTGTTTGCAAAAGTCAGGTTAGATTGGTTGGGTATTATTAGCAGTGGTCGCCCATCGAATGAGATCTGGTCACGTTGGTTTATCAGGCGGAATCCAAATTGAATTTAGACTTCCTTCGACAGACTGCGGCATCTCCATATATCCTTGCTGCTTCGTGACCACCGGGGGTTGGCCCGTTGTTTTGTGCCCGTTTGTTCGTACTTTGCCGAAGCCCCAGTCACTCAGTTCAATAACCAGGGCCAAAACGAAAGAGAGCGGATACTTCTATTTCGATCTCACAACACATGACGGTTACCCCTATGTAAAAATTGCTTGTATATATATATGTGTGTAAATATGGAAGGGTCCCGTTGAAGAGAACTCAGGGCGCGTCAGTTGGGTCCCTGCACAGTTGTTAGTCTTCAACTCAAGCAGTTTCGAAGATAAGGCTACTCACCAGTCTGTAACCAAATGCTCATCCAAACCATCCAGCTCCTCCATATCAGCCTCCGAGATCTCAAACCCATCAACGCTTGCGTTCTCGATCATACGCTTCTGCTTGGTACTCTTGGGGAGAGTGATGAAGTCATGTTGAAGCCCCCACCTAGACAACGTCAGTACACGAAACGCGGTACAGGTTGGAAGCCATACTTGACAAATATTTGAGCAGGTGTGACGGAGTACTTCTTGGCCGTGTTGACAATGGCAGGGTGATCCATGCGCTCGGCGCGAGCGAGAGGAGCGTAGGCCTCGATGGCGATGTTGTGTTTGGCACAGGTGGCTCGGATTCCTTCTTGGGTGTTGAAAGGGTGAACTTCGATCTGGTTGATCACGGGAGGGATGCGAGGGTTGGAAGCCATGAGTTCCTCAATCTTGAGAGTGTCAGTATCTTCAATGCGCAGCAGGATACATGAGACTTACATGAGCGGAGCCAAAGTTGCTCACACCAGCAGCACGAATCTCACCCGCATCAACAGCATCTTCCAGCGCCTTCCAGCTCGTAAGCCTGGCTGTCTTTCCGCCATATGGACTGTGGAGGAGGAACAAGTCAATGTATCCTAAGCCTGAGGCCTCAACAGATTTCTTGACAGATCGTCGCACAGCATCATACGACTCGTCGCAGCTGGCGAGCTTGGAGGTGTACCAAATATCCTCGCGCTTCAGACCAGCCGTGTTCTCACTACTGGCGAGAAAGTCGCTGATGGCTTTACCGGCTTGGCGCTCATTGTGGTACATCTGCGCGCAGTCAAAACCGCGGTAGCCGGTGAGGAGACCTTGACGAACTGCATCGGTGGCTTCTTTGGTAGACATCATGTAGAGACCGAGTTGGATGCGGGGAATGATGAGGCCATTGTTGAGCTGCGAATGTTAGAGAGCGCATTGCACGATTGGATGGATCGTACCTTGGCCGTGGCGGCGAGAAGCGAGGGCTGAGAGGCCATTTTTGCGGAAGTCTTGGTTGGTGAAGGAAGCGAGAATCTGAGATGGTGATGATGTCAGGACGTTGCGATCTGATAAGAAATTGATGGGGCCGACATCGCTGGGTCCATCAGTGGGGGTGACGTAAGAATAACGACGTCGCATCGTAAGAATCGCGAACTTTAGCTGACAATATTCCAAAAAGAAGAAGCAGTGCTTCAGCTTTACTCTTCTTTTTATCATGGTATGATAGTGATTGTCTCGTTGAAATGATGGCGCAACGAAAGCTGGGCCTGGTTGTCACACGAGCATGCGGTTGCACGGCATGTAGAACTGCTCCGTTCTCTAAACGCCCAGATCAACAGCCTCATGTCAAAGGCGGATCGGATAAGCTCAACCGCCGAGCTTGAGGTCTTGCTTGCACTTCAGCCGTTGCCGAAACCGGGGGCTGGATTAAGTTCGAAACTTCAAAGGCGGTGCGACATCCGACTGCTCAACGGTCACGTTCGAGTTACATGCTTCAAAAGTTTGTTATTCGCATTTTTGAACTGATATGAAACCCAAGAAAACATTCTCCAGATGCAAGACGTCGCATAAATGCAGTACTCTACATGTCACCTCCGTCAATCGCCCGATTGTCCTTTCATTCCCGTCGCACGTCCCCTCTTTTGTTGACCACCAAACTTCACAGCAACGTCACCCTAAGCTCAGTCCTCTGAGAGCATCTTCTCCACTCTTCTTCCAACCGTCACACTCCAACCATCAATCTTCTTGTTCCACAGATCCGTCAAGTAAAACGTGATGGTCAGCAGAACCACCCAACCGATCGCGTATCCGCCCGTCTTTCCGAAGCTGTCGAACAGTCTCGGCATAATCCAAAAGCCCAAGCTATGCAACACAGGTCCGTGGACGAGATACAGTGAGAAGCTGACCTTGCCGAGATACTGCGGGAGGCGGCTTTCAAGCAGGCGAACGAGCACCGGACTTCTCAGGATGCACGCAACGAGGAGCACGGCGCCCATCGCCTCGTAGAACATCCATCCAGAGAGCGGCGTGTAGTACTTGGGTACCCAGGTCGAAAGATAGGCGAAACCCGGTGTGTACTCGGCACCAGAGTCGGGATACGACAAGAAATACAACGCCAAGACGATACCAGCCCATCTCAGCGCCGTTCCCTTTGTCGTCCGCTGGAAATCTCCCCCGCGACCCTTCGCGCCCGTAGCCGATGGTGGCAGGTCTGATGAACGTCGAACATCATGCTCTGACAGCAGCATACCGCCCAAAAAAGTCGCCATGTCCCATCGTCCGATGAAGAGACTGTACGCAGAGAGGAAGCAGCCGATTCTCGTTCGCCATTTGGCCTTGATCGCAGCTGTACCGAGGAGGAAGATGTAGATGACCATCGAGCCGCGGAACTCCATCGGAATTGTGAAGGTATGCGGGTCATAGCGTGTATGGTAGTGACCGAAGTTGAAGGGGTTGGCCCACTCGGCGTAGGATCTGGTAAAGTTCTTCATCGCGTATGTCAAGTTCGGGTGGATGAAGGGATGCTCTTCCCATGAGCCTCCCATCTGAACCCAAGTAAGGTTCAGTGGGTTTGTGGCGTTGGTGGCATTACCGAAAGTGAGATCCAGATCGTCTTCGTCATCGAGGTAGCTCAGAGCTGCGAGTCGTTCCATACCAGTGGTGTCCTTGACAGGCTTGGTGGAGTTGGTGTCGTTCTTGGGGAACTGGGCCTCGTACTCAGATTCCAAAGTGTAGAGCTGAGACGGTCCGTACGATCGTGTTGTGTGATTGACACAGAGGAGCATGTCTGTCCATTCTGTGGTGTTTCCTTCAGGATATCCGGTGGTATTGCGGAGATACGCGGTGGTTTCTATTCCCAAGTAATTCGCGATACCTGTAGCTCCTCTCACAGCGGTGCCATTAGCACAGAAGTTACCCTCAGCCAAATCGGCATGAGTAATTGTCGCATTGATGTAATGAGAGTCAGGGCCCTTGTAAATGGCGAACTCAGACTTGAAGACGCCGATCTGGGCTAGCACAGCGACAAGGAACATGCTGATGGTGGGAGGAATGTAGAGACGAAAGACACGTCGGAAAACAGATGAGGCCAGCTTCTGATAAGCAGTATCAAGCTTGCGCTCATGGATCAAGCGGAGAATATGGCGGCAAATAACATAACCAGAGATGGCGAAGAAAATGGCAACCATAGCACGTCCACGATGCAAAAGGCAAATAATTGGTAACGACTGCAATCCCCAATACGGCTCAGGCGCACGCGGAGGGAACGCGCCATAGCCTAGCATGATGGCAGGTGTCCATGGCCAGAAGAAATGATAATTGAAGACAAGAAGACATGCGATTCCGCGCAAGCCGTCGAGGCATCTGATCTTGTCTCTGTTGAAGCGCGAGGCTGGGGCTGACGATGAGGGCTTATCTTCGTGCTCGGAGCGAGGCAGCAGATCCGGCTGTTGCCCGCCCATGCTGCCGGATTGTCGTGATCTAGCGACTGGAAGCATTCATGCGCGCGCAATGAAAGTGGCTTCAATTGGCGCGTGATGAGGGGGAATGTTGTGTGAGAGTTTGAAATGACGAGGTGAATCAAGGGAGGCTGAAGTCGTACAGAGTGTCCTTGATACGATCCATGTTCGCGATGACTAAGGTGAGGTAAGATCAACAAACGGTCTAGCCCCTTATGGCAACGGCGCCACAACCTAAGAGATTTGCGCCGCAGTAGCCACAGTGCGGTCGACTCTTGTAGGGTAAGCTACCACGCGACAGTTTAGACTTTGCAACGCGTCGTCAATAAAGTTCAAAACATTCGACTGAACATGGGGAGATGTCGGCAGTTACAACAAAGTGCAAAAAGATATAGAACCAGCAAAAGAAATGCGTAATCAGGGAATCGAACCCTGGGCTCCCCGACGCTGCTCGAATGGCAACGGAGAATTTTACCACTAAACCAATTACGCTTAGCTGACTTGTTATGAGTCAGTAAAGTTGGAATTCTTGGAGGTGATGGATGCTGTACCTGACATGCAGCTTTGCTGCAACACTATCATCCAGTCTCATTTCCGAATAATTACTGAAGATTCTTTGAAGGGAAAAAAACATCGATTGAAGATAAGATTTCCTTCAATTAATTTTCTCTTAGTTTAATTCGGTCGTTTGCGCTGCGATTCATCTCGATATCAGAGACAGATCGCCAGCGTTACCGTCACTTACCCGGCACCATAATGAGAATCTTATTCTCAGAAGTCAATTCGATCATGTATTGCCAGATGCTGTGAAACTTTGCTCTGAAGATTGCCGAGAACATGTTCCTCGAGATCAAGAGACAGTGAATTATTTCTCTCGCAACTGCGCCGTCACAAGAGCGGTGGCGTACCAATTCAATAAACGCGTGGATTGAGACAGCAATAGATGCGGCCTGTTAAGCAAGTCCAGGACGAGTTTGGTCAAAGACTTGACCTGCAGCTTTACCATGTGTTAGGCAATCAATCTTGCCACTGCCCAAAATAAAGACGTGCTGAGGCATTTCTGGGCAAACACAAAAAGACAACACAAACTTGATGCAAAGCCTTTCCATGTGAAGAGAAGTAAAAAGAATGGTTTGCCGTCAGCAAGACTCGAACTTGCGTTTTCAGTGCTTTTAATAGCCACAAACTGATGTACTGACCCCTATACGATGACGGCTTTGGAGGATGAGAATGGGACGCAGGCCTCTAATTCTGTAACTCAATGCTCTGTGATCCACAGCCCTATTTACGGCTAAACTCTTTTAGTAAATAACTCTTTTTCTTCTTTATATTTAGTTAAATCTTTTACTATTTATTAAATAAACCTTAGTATTATTAGGCTTAATACAGAATAATAATTTAAAAAAGGAAATAACTAGAGAATTACAAGGTTTAAGTCACTGTCAACCTGGTTTCCAACCCTTCTTATTACAAAGCGCGTTAGCACATAATTATAGACGCCATCTAATAAAGGGGGGTCACAACCTTCAAACCGACGTAACATCAGTCGTTGGATAATTGGTTGGTATTGAACTACCCCGCGTTTCTGACGTTGATGGCACAGCAAAGCAGTTAGTGATAGTTTATCTTATACCGAATAGGTAATTCGCAATGTGCTCTAGTGGAGGGAGAGCTGACAAACAATCTGTATCATGTCCTTTAGATGACGGATGGTCACGAGTTTGTGTGCTTGCTGTAGCATAAGAAGCCGTTTCCCCTCTTTTGTGATTGTGAGGGCGTTTCTCATTTATTTCTTTTGTATTTCCTACTTTCTCAACATTTTAAACCTTCAAAATCTTTCAGAATAATAAACTGAGCTAAGAACAAGTCAGTATGGCACCTCAAACCCTTGCGGAGAAAGCCAAGGCCAAGCTTCAGGCTGTTCTAGAGGATCCCAACAGGAATGACTCATCCTGTAAGTACTCGTCTCCTGACACTCTCTGTGATATACATTACTGACTGGTTGAAACATCAGCTTACAAGCAGAGAGTAATGACAACTAGAGCTCCGGCGACTGGAGCCGATTGGACCAATACATGGGTACGACGTAACAGTAACGATCGTCGAGCCAGTGTTGGAAGCGAAGGTTCAGCTGGATCGCCTGTTCGCCGCAGGTCAAGTTTCCAGGAATGGTTATACCCTTCAGCTCGTTAATAATGTGCGTGATACAGGCTTCTGGGTGGTACTTCAAATTGCCGGTCTAATGAATCAATTTCTTTTATCGCTTGGATTTGGAATATGCTGGATATCTCTATCTCTTTATATTCTCCACGGGGCTCACTTGTTGGTAGATTGTCATTTAACAGGAATCAGATTGTACCATTGGAGAGCAGGCTAAATGAGATGCTCTCGAGTTTAACTACGGGTGCTTGGGAAATAAATAATACGGTGTGCCAGAATATAAAACTTAGGCTGCCCAAAAATATAATGAGGACACAATGTCACTTTTCACGATATGAAATTCTGACGAAAGGCTTTCAAGATAATTAGAAACTCTACAATCAAACCTGGCCACTCGGAAGTCTCAGCACCTTGGGCCAACAGCGAAGGCAAGGAGCACTTGCTCGTATGTGTTTTCTTGGTTATGCCCTGGGGGCTAAAACCTCTTTTAACCTCTCAATCTTGTCACAGAACCGCCCGTGAGTTCCCTTGCTAAGTACTACAGACAGCGCAAATGAGCGGCTCGAAAATTTCACTATTCGAATTTACCAAGGAATGAATGTCAGCAAACAGCCATCTGGGACAGATAAGGAGATAAATGAAATGATAAAGGATCTATGGGCTGATGACGAACCAATTAGAGAGAAGTGCTTTACATTCACATGTGATGTTATTCCCAATCTCAGGGCGAAAAGCTTGATCGCAAATATGTCAAGACAGAGAAAGGCTCATGGTGACAGGATTGTTTTGTTGTGTCAAGCTCGGCGCATTCTTTTTCGCCTACCAAAGTCAGATCCAAACGCTGCAGTGTGCACCTTGATGATGGCGAGGGGATGATATTTGGGAAGTGCAAGCCACTTGTGCGCGTTTGGAAACAACTTAGTCAAGTTTGCGTATTTGAGTTAATGTTATAGCGAGATTTCATCAAAGTGAAAGTTGTAAATCTGGCGGACACACTACACACCATCTCTTCAAGTAGGCACTGACAAGGCATTGGCTACGAATCTAAAGAACAATATCACAGAATCCGAGATGCAGTATTCTTCGGGATAGGATAAATGAGTGGCCGCCCAAATTTTCAATATTTCTGGGCCTTGACTAGCTTCATTGCACAAGCGACTTGGGCATTTGCGAACCGAATATGGTTGAAGGTAAAAGTTCATTTCGGGATAAAACAACAAATGAATAGTAAAGAAGCTTCTGAAGTGATAAAATCAAAGGTCTTTCAAATCCTCGACTCTCATCCTAAAACTATTCCTGCTTCTTATAGAAAAACCTTTCAAAATCCTTCATATCTGCGAACGGAATTGAATTTGTCCAGCCATGAGCAAGCCGACGGAGACGCTCATCTTTTATGGATCGTTTTTTCGGTGACTCTCTGGGGCCCGTGACAAAGGCTGACGGGCATTGTTCCATCGTCTCTATAGCAAGGAGAATATAAAATATTCGAAGCCGAATTCCAGACCCAATTGAAGGCATCGTAGTAGGAAGATGCTCTCCATGTTTTCCGAATGATTTGACGAGGTAATCGCTGAAAAGACCACCATAGAAGTCGGGATATTTAGCTCTGTAGAGAGGCACCAATGAAGGGCCCAAAGCAAAGCATTTAGCCATGCGTTGATTGATGGCATCAATCTCAAAGATCAAGTGTTGCTCTGGTGTGAACAGCGGATCTCGGATGAATTTGTTTGGGCACCCCGCCGCGTCAATATCTTCAAACGCCGGAATCGGCTCCTTAATCTTTGGATACGTCATAAGTACCAATATAGCTTGAAACATTTCATAGTCCAGCTCTTTGTGGAGGGCGGTCCAGGTTTTCAGTAATTTGCTCGTGTTGAGTTGGTGCTTGAAAACGGGCGATGCTTGACAGAGATCGAGGAGAATACATTCGATCACTAAATTTGATATGATCATTTCCCGTACTTCCAAAGGAAGAAGTCCGAAAGGGTCCATTATGAGAATTCGGAATCGCCGTTGTAGTATGAATGGTTGATCGGATCTTGTGATGTTTTAGAAATTAGGAATTGTTGATTGAAAGATCTGCGGGCGAGGCGCTCTTTTATAGGCAGAAGACGAATAGATTAGCTTTCGTGGCCCACAAATAATAGGCGGCCAAAGTTTGGGCACATAAAGTCACACAACCTGGCCCTCGAGTTATCGCAGGGAGACGACGCAGCCCTCTTAGCGAGCTTGTTGCGGACATGCTCGAGTGACTGTAGACGAAATGCTTCGTATAGTTCGTCATCGAACTCGTCTTTAAGTGCTCTGCCTTGACGGATTTCTCCATCAAAGCCTGTACCCTTGGCCACCGCGGCTTGGACTGGATAGATCCCAGATCGGTCCAGAAGCAATCCTCTTCACAGCTCGACAGATGGTGGCTAAATCGCCACAGCCTTTCTCCACGAATTTTAGAACGGAAGACCTCTAGGTCAAGTGGAGGCCTGATGGCGATTGTGCGTTACGGGTAAACGGCGAGAATAATAAATTATTTAGAGAAATGAGAGAATGGCATCACGACACGTGATGGCGGACAAGTGAGTCATCTTTTAGGTTTTCATGATATCAGCTTTTTGCTGTAGCAATTGGTTAGATATTTTGGCATAATGTCTAAGTTGTAAGCTAGATGTGTTATTTGCAGTTGAGACTTGCGGCTGAGAGCTTATTCCAGCAGACAGAACTTAGTCTACCTGTCGAGCTTGTTGTTGCTACGAGCGTTCTTATAGGCGTGAATCTTGTTGTGAGCTCTATCTGTCCCTATAAGACTCCCTGATTTTAATGACCATCTGATAGAACCTAGGATCCTATTGCTGTTTCTATTCTAGGCTGGTACATCACCCCGAGTTCACTTAGAAGGCCGCGAATAGCCTCCATCTTAGCGAGCATGGCACCTGTATTTGGCCCCGTAGCTTTCATGATGGTTTCCTGAGACGCTAAATTCTATGCTTCTGACTATTTAAGCTCGTTCAGCTCGTCCTATGACTTGATATTGGGCTGGTATACTGTTGCAGAAGAAATACCTATTGATATGAACGAATTTGCGTACTAAATCCTCGTCTAGCCACTGGCCATATTAGTGCTAGAGCCTGTAATCATCCCAGTTGTTATTTTTTGCTGTGCATTTCGATTGAAAGCCAAGGTATGTGATATCTGGACGATATATATCACTTGGGCCGCTGATAGAACGGCGTTGGTAGACGTATGAATTACTGGCGCGTTATTGCAACGGAGACTAACCTAGCTCGAAGCCAAGGTGCTAGGTGAACAAGTTGCGTTATCATCCCTCAGCTTCGAAAGAATATTTGAGCCTCCATTGAAGAGAGTAGGGGAGAAAAGCGCTGCTTTAGGATGCCGTAATTATATAAACTAAGCTTAAGTCCAAGAAAAACACCCTGATGATCTGAATAATTCCAAGTCTTTGAACCTATTTGTAAAAATACCATCGTACCCTACGGAAGTGTCATAAGTCGGCGATTTCTTCTTTCAGGCTGCCTTGGTAGCCGACGCCAAGAACATCGCTTCAGCTAGGATCCGCAGCCCTGTCACTTTAGCCCCCCAAGCCAAACACTCGTTGGCTGATTCTCATGACCCTAGCCAGCATTGAGGCACAGATCCTTGTATGATGCCTAAATCGTTCCATATTTAACCCAAGGGCAACCAACGAGAGTCTAGATTGTCCTCGTGTAAAATTAGACCGGCCGCTGATGACGGAAACATAAACACCACCTCATTCCCGGCCCCAACGGTTCCCTCTTGTTCTTTGACGCCATTCACTCTTTTCCCATGGCGACGTTCAGTTTATTACAAGCCGCTCTTCTTTTCTGGGTGGCTCTGGCAGCTGCCCAGGGTTCCGACCTCAAGGCTCTCAAACATAAGGGCTGCTATTGGTCGAGACCGACGAATTTTGTGATCGGTGGATTTTCGAAGACCGAGGTTCAGCGCCAGAAGTGCCTCGACACATGTACCCGACGCGGTCAGCAATGGATTGCGTTCGGTTCCGTCAACTGCCTCTGCGGTAAAACCGCCCCGAGATACCATCAAGTCGACAATAACCGCTGCAATGCGCAGTGTGTTGGTATCTTGGATGGTGACTGCATCAAGCAGCCGAAAAACAACTATGCCTTCGGGGAGGATGACGAACTTTACGCCGTTTTCTCCATCCCATCCATCGCCAACGACGAAACGAATCGACTGTTATCGCATCACAGACAGGGACCATTGATTCATGCAACCGAGTCTAAGCAGCTCGCGACAAACAAAGGCAAGGTTGGCAAGATCACGGCGCAGGGATGCTACAGTATCTCAGGACGCTCGTCAATGCTCATGAAGGTGTTGATTCACGACGATGACTCCCGCCGCGAATGCGCTAAGGTCTGCGCTCAAGATGGAAGGCCTCTTGCTCTTATCAGCGGAAACGAATGCTCCTGTGGTACCATGTATCCTGCAAGAGATGTCGCTGCTGGTTCTGATAAGTGCTACATGCCATGTTTAAGCGACGGTGATGATAGGTGTCAGCGCGATTCGGAGTACAACCCAGCTCGTCATCATCCTTATACCGCCGTTTATAACACCGGCCTTGATCTTGATGTCGAGACTCTACCTTCTGTCGCTACTGAGTTACCGAGTTCTGAGAAAACATCCCCCAAGCATACGGAGCCAAATGGGCATCCCGGACAGGCTTGTTACAGAAGAGTACCCGCAAGTCCCGTATACAAAGTGTTCGCGGGCAACAGTCCTATGCTATGTCATCGCTATTGTCAGCGGAAGGGTCATATGTATGCGATTACCTGGCATCAGATCTGCTACTGCAACAACGAATACCCCGATAAGAAAGACGAACTTCCAGATTCTCAGTGTGATATCCAGTGTCCCGGAACAAACCTCTTCAACTGCGGTGGCGACAATACCGCGTTCAGTGTTTACAACCTCGGCCCTGAGAGGAGACCTGTCATCGAGCCCAAGCCTATAAGACAGATTGAGCGATGCTTCTACGATATCCCCATGAACGCAGATCGCATACCTCTTGACGCAGGTGCAGTATCAAGGCTCCCTTCATCCTGCATAGACTCGTGCAAAGCCGCAGGAAAAGGGGTTGCTTTCATCAAAGGCTCGCAATGTCATTGTGCCCAAGGCTATCCTCGATCTAGCTCTACAACAGACCTTCGTGAATGCCAGATCCCTTGCGCCGGCGATTCAAAGTATTCTTGTGGAGGCTACGGTGTTACTGCAGACACTTTCTCGGCATACAGGACTGGCTACGCTGGTGGGAGGTACCGCATCCAACAGGAATCGAACAACAGAGGCCATATGCAGAAGCCTTTCCAGGAGCCGAGATTAGGCCGTGTCACATCACATGGCTGTTACAGTATGCAGTCTGCTACCTTGACTCGCAAGAAGCTTGAGAGCATGAACAGCGTTGATCAATGTGCTCGCTACTGCCAACGTGAGGATAAGCCTGTCGCAGCTGTTCAACGGGGTTGGTGCCTGTGCTCTGATACATATCCTGCCAAGAGCGCACGGGTTGATGATTCTCAGTGTGCGAGCTGGTGTCCTGGTTGGTCCCGCGAAGCTTGTGGCGGAAGGAGAACATGGAGTGTTGTGAACACAGGAATTACCACTGACGTGGTGGACGACGAGCTCAAGACTGAAGAAGTTGAGCTACCTGCTAAGACCCCGAATCGTCCAACAGAGACGGGACTGTCTAAGCTCAAACCCCATGGCTGCTTCACTCTTCCTGACTTCACCTCTTCGTATCCTCCACGCGTCAATATCAGAGGGCCCTACCGAAGCTCCAACGGAGATTCTTGCAATCGCCAGTGCACTATCAAGGGATATTCTGTTGCACTTCGTCATGGATCGAGCTGCTTCTGTTCCAATAAGGTCCCAGAGGAATCTGCGCGAGTTGCCGACGACAAATGTTGGTTTACTTCCATTTTTGACCCACGCGAGCAGTGTGGCGGACCAGACGATGCTTACTCTGTGTACCGCCTTGGATCCGACTCGTCGGATACAGAGGAAAATGATGTTCCCAATGGCGATAACCCCAGTAACTCTCCTGTGAAGCGACCACAGTGTTTGCATCATGGAGTGGAGCGCATTTATGAGACTTCATCATGGGCCATCACCAAGGTTGGCGAGTTTGCTCGGAACGCCCCAGACGGCTTGGCCGGATTCCTCGATAAAGCCCAAGATATCTTCGATGCCTGTCTTTGGAGAGTGATGGTTAAGTTCTCAGATGTTATGTATAGTTTGGGATGGAGGTCGAGCTCAGGTGATGTTGATCTATAGAATATAGCCATATATAATCTCTTACGTTGTTTCACGAATCTGAATAGTTTATACGATTTATCTGCAAATATCTGACTGGGGGTAACTTATTCCCGCTGAGTGCAATACAGTTACTAATGACATTGGTTTACATCGAAGCTAAGTACATGAATGTATGACATGTAGTGGATGGTGTGTAGTGTATGGTGTCAAATGACCCTTACGGCGGCACATAAACAACTCTTTGATGCCCCCCTATAGTGAAGAAGAGAACAGTGCATCCATCTGGAACTGCATTTTCCATATTGTAGGAAAATTGCTCAGACTTAGCATCATCAAGATTCTGTACAGCTATAGTGGCTGACTTCCCTCCATTGGACTGGAAGTAACGCATGAAAACTGACTCGGGATTTGAAAGATCGTAAGCCCTGAGAATGACCATGAAGTGAGTAACGACATCGTCCGCATCCACAACACACCAGTCGATGTTGACCACACGATAATCAGCATCATCGTAAACTCTGTATGTGATTTTGTAACCAGCATTGCCTTGGATGCGCAAGTCATCCCAGTAAGCCGCGATGGCAACTGATGGTAAGCCATTATCCGGGAATGTATTGTTCGAAGATTGTGCGATCGAGTTGTCAAACAAGCTTATCAGTTCATTGACGCCAACATAGATGGTATCGCTGAAATCGGTGTATAGTCCATCTGGTAATGGAAGAGTAAGCTCCTCGACTCCATCTTCGTTGTCTTGGTCACCGCTGAATAATACTGTTGGGTTGATGAGGCGCGTGAGACGGTGGACTGGTGGTCGTGGTAGTCTCGGCATCAGGTTGTTGTCGGAAATTCTGCTGTGATTTCTGATGTGCTCGCCGATTCCAATGTTGTCGTAGTGCTAGTAGTCTCCATGCCGATGGTAGTCTCCATGTCGGTGGTAGTGTCTATGACAGTAGTAGTCTTTATGTCAGTAGTGGTGTCTATGCCGATGGCGGTCCCCGTCTCGGAAGCGCTGACACTGAGTCCCGAGGTGGTCGTTTCTGTCTCTGGCACTGTCGGTGTTGTGGCCTCTGGGAAGCTGGATGTTGCGTCCTCGGTGGTAAGCTGTGGTTCGGAAGATAATACGCTAGTGGGTAGAATATCAGCTGTCGTTGCTTCATCTGATGGTGCGAATGTAACACCAGGGATATTTGTAAAAGTCAGATCTTCGGATGTCTCGATTGGCACCGTAGGGAACGCATTGGTTGAAGTATTAGGAAAGCGAAGAGAACTTGTGTGCAAAGGTCGAGTCTGTGTAGGTTCCATAGACGGAAGAATGAGACTCGTAAAGTCTACAAGCGACGTGAAGTCAGAGGAATCGTCAGGAACAGAAGCAATGGCTGTACTGAAAGGAATGGATATGGGTGCAGAGTTCGCTGTAGGTTGCAGGGTCCGTAGATCGGTTGACTTAGGGGCAGCGCTTGCAGACGTTTGTCCATCCTTGCAGTCATCAACTATAACCAAGGGTTAGCTTCTGGTGACACTTGGGGTATATCAGATAGCAGCATACCTCCAACGACGAACAGCCTGACCGACACGCAGCCAGTTGGTGAGGACCTGAAGGTTACGTAAATCTGACCAGTTCCTGGGCTCTGACAGAAGCCTGCTCCGCCATTCGGCAGGTCAGGGCTGCGAAAGAGAAGGAATCCAGCATCACCGGCAAACGTGGTAGTAACGGCACCGCGAGGTGGTGTCGTCTGCTGACCTTGTAGTTCCTTATAGTCTTCGCCATTATAGTAAATCGGTTTCCCGTCGTCAAGAAGGCGACCGTCAGAGAGGCTAAACGCAGAGGCATCCTGGCATATCTCAGAGCCAGAGCCAGAGCCAGAGCCAGAGCCTACGAAGCCCCCAAGCGCTCTCTTGAGACGCCCCCGTCTTGAGTTATCAGTGTCTGGGACGATGCGGAAGACAACGAGCTGGTCGTCAGGCCCGGGCGCTGTCGTAGGATCGGAGTTCGCAGTATTCGTATCGGTTGTGACCGAAGTTGTGATTAACTGACCAGAATCATCGGAAAGAGGCTGGGAAGTGTGAAGAGCCTCAGTAAGATCGATGGATGGACCAATTCCGGACTCAAATATGGTAGAAGCTGCCGCGGCATCAAATGTCTGTGATGTGATGTTCGCGTCATCTGTCCGTACAGAACCAGGGGCATTTGACGATACAGGGACAAGGTACGTTGACAAGTAAGTTACGCAGACTATATCCGGTTCCTTGAAAACATGCCCGGCATCAGCTTGTGTGATCAGACTTGAAAGCAGTAGTGAAACGAGTCGTGGTGATATTTTCTTGCGTATCAAGATTAGCAGTTTACCGATAGAGCGCGAAGGAGGTGAGGGATTGTATTTAATGGCTTTTCCCGAATATCCACCGTAAAGGGAGAATTTACTCCGGCCTGTGATGTGAGGAATGGAAAACTCTGGTCGCTCAGGAGTTGAGAGTCGCTAGTCGGTATGTGTAGCTGCAAGGGAGCAACAACGGCCGATGTCTCGGCTTGGGCCGACTTAAACTAGTAGGCGTTATGGATCGCATCTTGATAAAGTATGCTTGTATACTAAGCGAAACATCGTCTTGTAGTTATTACAGGTTAGTAAACGGGCTCCTTTTCGATCCTTCCAAGCTCATTGGCACTACCCTGGCTCCCTACATCCAGGTAATTTCGAGACTCAAATGCGTCGAAGTCTATCACATAACATACAAGCTGGAGCTTTCTTCGCTGTAGATTCGGTTCGAGTCGACATTCACATGTATTAATCAGATTCGTTGCCTGCTGTTATAGGGAAAATGGCGAAGCCGGACGCTTGCTTGTCACGAGAGAGGTTCGGGGCGACACATTGGCGCGTGGAACTTATCAAGCCGCAATTACATCATTGTTATCGACTGGGCACTGAGGATATTGATTTTAAGAATATTTTAGTATTCATAAGCTCTCTAGTTCTAATGTTTATACAGCCCGATTGACACACATAACAAACAGAATCTATACCATTAATAATAATAATAATAATAATAATTTAACCTGAGTATCCGTAACCAGCAAACCCCTACATTATTTATTTTCTAAAATCTTAATGAATTCGAGCGGTAAGAACTCAAGGTAATACACCACATGTCCGTGAGTACACATAATCCATGACAGACAGGGTTTTCTAAAATACTAATTAGTATTTTAGTATTTTTAGTATACTAAAGATTTTTTAGTATTAATATATTAATATTAAATTCTTTTTAGTATTAATATACTATTAGTATTTTTTTTTTAGTATTAACATACTATTAGTATTTTTTTTTAGTAT
>JAAQPF010000154.1:0-41769 GCA_013396165.1 Fusarium globosum | reverse complement strand
ATATTATATTATTTTCTAAACCTAAAATATTATTAAATTAAAACACTTTTAACTTAAATGATTTTTAATAATATTATTAAATTTCTAAAGTTATAAAGCTTTTCTACTTTTAATAAATTAATCTCTTTAGGCCCTTATATTGACATTTCACTATCTACAGGGCACAAGGCCCTGTCTAAACAAGGGCTGATACTGATACAGCTGGAATGACTTGCTGTGAACTCGGCGCAGCTCAAACTCAACTCTGCCAGAATCTTTACACTGTGCTTTGAGATTTCACGATGCTCTGTGGCCGCGCTGCCTGAGATGCGTTATTTGCCGTCTCGTGCGGCTGAGAGCTGAGAGTTGCCTTGCTATTCTGCCTACTGCTCGTCTCGTCTCCATTGATCCAATCACCTCGACCTTTCAGCCATGGTATACCCTATGTACACTGCGTTAACGCTCCTGACCTGTTTCCCGCTGTTTCTGGCTACTCTATCTCTTGGAGTTCTTCAATGCCATTGATGTCGCAGCATGATAGCTGATATTCGTTTTCTGCTTCATTACCCGATGTACAGGGACAAGCTGATTCGTAAATTTCAATGAAAGATGCGAAGTAATTGCAATATCTGGAGTCCAAAAAAACAGAGCATGTTTGTCAGTTAGCAGTCGCATGTTCTAGACCTTTTTTTCCTCCGTTGCGAACATAAAGATTAGACGTTACATCAACATGGGCACCCATTACATAACAATCACGAGACTGTTTACATCCCCTTCCCGCGCCAATTAGAACTACCAAAGAATTCGAATTGTTTCGGTTCCAAAACAAATCAGCTTCAGAGCCCTCTTCTAAATGCACAAATTCTCGGTCAACAAGCAGGCTGAGGCGACGTTGTTGATGCTTGGGCAGGCCTTGACCACATGACGAGAGGATGTGAGCCGTGGCATCACTTAATTGGCCGCAACCTGCAGATAAGATGACGGAATTGAATCTCGCAGCCTGCGTTTACGCCATTGTGTAACCCTCATCGCCACACCGATAACATGGTTGCAATCTGAGGCTCTGCCAGAGAAAGTCAGGCTCTCGCCTGTTCGATGGGGAATTGAGGCTCTTTTCGCCTAGGATCTTATCTTCGGATATTTAAGTGCGGCCAAGTCTGCCTTGTCTCTCGCACTACTTACTATAATCAGATAGACAGAAATTTTAAATCTGCCTTGAGACGCAGCAGCTATGCCCGAAGCGACATACCCTGATTACAGATTGAAGCCATGGGTTTTTGAGGCTTGGTTACGAGACAAGTTCAAGAACAATTCCATTGTCGTTGAAGTAAGGTTACTCAATTACGAGTACGACAACAAAGAGGCTGGATGTTAATCAATAAACCATAGTGCAGGAACGCGGAGTTCGTTTTCAATCTACCTAATGGGGCAGAGCTCACCAAGGTCTGTCTAGCCAGGATCTCCAATACAATTCGATTGAAATTGACAGCTGAAACAGGAGGACGATTTGAAGATCGAGGAACTTCGTGGTAAGAGCACGTGGCCGTAGGGGTCTGTTCCTACGGAGACGGGCATCGGCAGATCTGGGTTATCAAAATGCGATTTACTGCATTTCTACATCATTCGTGGTAATTGTCACTGGATGAAGTTGGACGCCGCTGATGGGTCCGTTCAAGCCAAGCTTTCCACTGTCCTACCGATAATCTAATATAAAAGGCTCGATGCGCGATGTCCAGATCCTGAAGAAATGACTACTTTGACATGAGTTACTTGACTTACTTCGTATCAACCTTCAACTCGGCTACTGTTCATTGTGAATTCCGGTCTCATGAGTATCGATGCATATGATCGCTTGGTGGAATCGTGTCGGCGTTGGTCAGAATACCCCTGTCACCTACCAAATCAGCGGACAAGCACCAGTGGAGATCATCGTCTACGCCTTCATGAATCTGAGCGCGAACTATTTAACGCGAATAGAGAGAACATCTCTGTAATCGAGCCAAACTATGGCCTCGAAAGTAAATGAACAAGCTCTTGATTCAAGTTCTCCCTAACCTTCGATTAGAGTATCACGAAACGATCATCAATCGGCCCTCTGATCTAGAGACCCATCTGCTGCAGAATCGAAAAGACCCACATTACTGCATCATGTCAGCCGTTCCCAAGGCCAAATTCTTGGGGGGTGTTACTGACATCACTAGCTTCGTCCAATCCAAGGACTCGCGCTCTCCTCTCGATTGTTCCCGAGAGAGCTTCTCATATCTTTCGTCATTTCATCAAATACCGGGAAGCTTTGTAGATTGTGTTTCTGCATTCAGCTACAGTAAGGAACCGATGCGCTATCATATGACTGGCTTCGAAGGCCATGATACCCTCGACTCACCCAAACACAGCATCTTAGAGATACCCAAACTTGGGCGTTCAGGCCGTGAGCACACGGTACAGTATTTACTGCGCTCAGTGGAGAAATCAACAGGGCCAATGGGTGAAGCCACCTGGAACATCCGACAGATGGCCGTTTATCACAAATACGACTTTGTTACAGGGAAGGCGTTTTGGCTTAGCATAAAAAGCAATAGTCTCATGCAGGAAAGGATCAAGCAGGCAATTATTGACGACTCAGGTCTCAGACCAGCTGCGGCTGATGACCTATGCGGATCGTTTGCGGCAACACTGCTGACACATCTCATACATCTGGAGTGGTGTGATGGGGCTTGGCTGGAATGCATTACTGACTTTGAGAAGAAAATAAAAAATAAACTGACGATAGCTAAAGTTGCCCGCTTGGATCAGCCTACCAACTTCCAAGAATCAGCCCTGAGAAAGGCTTTGCGAAAGAATTCCAATCTTTCAGCGAGCACCGTCTCAAGGAGTCCGACCGAGGATGGCCTGAAAAACTGGTCTCAACAGAAACAAGGCCTCTGGGAACCCCTCACGTCATGCTTCCGCGCAGCCAGTCAGAGCAGATCCTCTCCCCCCATATTGCCTGTGGCTTCGGAAAAGCAGGGCACAGCACAGAGTGAGGCGGGCGATGGATTTGCAAAGCAACTCTACAGTCTCATGGTCCTTGGCACATTTTCGTTTGAGGAGGTACAAGATCTCCACCACCTGGGTGAACAGCTTGGGGGCTTCCGTCTAGTGATCCAGTCAAATCGTCAGACACTACGCGATATGGTGGAGCATTATCAAGATATAGTGAGCAGGGCAAGCTTCACAAAGAAGATGAAAAGGAATTCCAAGCGGGATTTGGCCTCATTCACTCGGCGGGTAGATCGTATCCAGAAGAACTTGGAGCTCCGCCTGACTCAAGTTGAGTCCTTGTTGGCGTGGCTTCAGGAGGGCAAGGCATTGGTGAGACATTGCAGCGCTCAACATTTCCCAACAAGGCTTTCTGACCGCTACTTTCTAGTTCGACGGCATTCTCCAATACCGCAGTGTGCAGGTCAGTCACATATTCACTGAGAGCTCCCATATCCAATCGGAGAAGATGGAGCGCATTGCGCACAAAACGGAACAAGAGACAATTTCGATGCATGTAGTGACATGCGTCACGCTGGCCTTTTTGCCTGGCACATTTGTAGCTGTAAGTACCTTGCGATGTTTTGTGAATTGGGCTGAGACATGACGCTGACTGCCAACTCCCAAGGCATTTTTCCAGAGTGGGCTCATCGAGATCAACAAGGCTTCAAATGACATCGATAGCTCCGTTGTCTTTCATCCTGGGGCGTTTAAGCTTTTTACTGTTATTTGCTTTCCCCTCATGTTTATAACATTTGCATTGTGGTTCATTGTATTCAAGCTGTTGGCTCGCAAGGCTCGTAAGCAAGAGAGCCAGGAGAGTGTCTGATCGGGCCCTTCAACCATTCATTAACTTTTCTTGTATCTCAAATCATGACTGATAGAAGTATATCGTATCTCCTAGGGGTAAATTGGGGGCGTTTGATCATTACAGGACCCGCCGCGAGGCTTAGCTACAAATTGATCATCTTTCATCATCCAGAGTCGACCCAGTTCCCATTCTTCCCCTATGAGCCTTCTGTTGTGCGACGTTATAGAGTTTAATTACTTGCAAAAATTGTAGCCTTCACTGAAAAATCGGGCGACCGTCTTCTGGGGCCGTTGGTAGACGTGGCCAGGCGGAAAGTTGCCTCGTGGGCCAAGAGTCTCGTGGCTCAGTTACACCCCGGGACCCCACTCGACATTGTTCCCGCAAATGCGGCAACAGAGGTCACAATTGCCGTCATTTTACGAGGTTTCGGCAGTTAGGCTGACAAGGGACCCGGTCAGACACATGAATGTATGTATGTATTATGTTGGGATCATGCAGCAGGTGCAATCCCAAGGCTGTCTGTCATATCACCAAGTTCTCGGTTACGTGCAGCATAAATCATGTGAAATCGGGTCAGAGTACGATATTCTCCTATCATTGGCCTTTGTAACATCGACTAAACTGTCTAATGAGCTCCAAGTGGCTATGCAACTGGTGATCAGTTAGCCTTTTGTCCTAGTTGAGGTCAACAGTTTTAGCCTTGGCCATTTTTGATACATGGACCCGAATCGTGTAAATCATCAGTCTGCGCCTGGCTCGCCATGAATTGGCGTCACACATTTGTGTCGCGGGTTTCTTTCTTTCATATATCTACGGTTCGCCCCCTGTGGGCTTTTCTTATCTTCGTACCACCACTCCACAGCTTTTGTCTCACTCATATCTCCGATAGACCAATACGAACCACAAAGCGAAGAGCAAAAACAAGCCTCCACGCTCATATACTCTCGAGTATTTCTACGCCTCGTCTCTCATACCGCCCCCATTGCCCCCACTTTGGTCCCTGTTGACGGTGCACAGCACCACCAACTCAATTCGCTCATGGATTCCCGGGTTCAGCATTTCCATGACTACGTTAAAAATAAATCGCTTCTTGGTTCAGATGGAGAGGGCAAGGTTGTCCCCTACATCCCACCATGCGAACTCGAGTCATATTGGACGGCAGAGCGTATGAATTACATCCTCACCTCCACTGCCATCCCCATAGACGCAACCTTTGAAACAATCAGCCATGGGTACCTCAAGATATTCTCTGTACTGGTGTTCATTGACCACAGTGACAAGATACCTGTTATTTGCTCCAACCACAACGGCCTCAACGATCAAAACTTGCCCTTCACTGCTGACGCTTTTAAACCAATGAGCAAGTGGTCTGATGAGTTTCTGGAAGCCCAATGGATGTTCTGTCCCTTCATCTTCTCTCGCCCCTGCGTGTATAAGAGACCACTTCAACCAAGAACTATACTACCTGTCACATACGATGACTATATCAAGGAAAGCCGTGCTGGCCCTGATGCAGCAGTGTTGCGCAAGGTGCGAATACATGATCAGTGTAACTCCGTGGTGCGACAGGTAACGATTACTGTTGACATCAGTTTTATGTAATGCTAATTCTTTGCAGGGTCAGCTAGTCGTGTTCAAAGTGTACGAGGGTATCAATTCAGAAAAACGCTACAATTCTGAGACAGCTGTGTACGGCAATCTTCATGACAAGCCAAATGACTGCATCGTTAAACACATCGCAAGCTTCAAGTTCCAGCATAATCACATGTTCGTTATTGCTCTTGAGTATGCGGCTCATGGTTCTCTTCTGGACTACATGCGAAAAACCCCTCAGCCCGTCACTCCAGCCGACTTTGCATTGTTCTGGAGTCGGATGTTCAACTTGCTAGACGCCCTACACATCTTGAGCGACATCTATAAACAAAATCACTATTCACATGGGTCTCTGACTGGGGTCCACCAAGACATCCACCCTGGTAATATCCTAGTGTTCCCAGGAACTGACAGCAAATCGCCATATGATGTCCACTTCAAAATCACCGACTTTGGACTAGCTGAAATGGGGAGAGTTTCAGTTTTCGATGATGCGCTGGCAACATTCAACACAGGAAACAGAATGTACAGTCAGTATCTCTTTTCCCCCTTGAACATAGAATGATTTCTGATACAGTATGCTCTAGTTTCTCCAGAGACGTTCGCCAACTTTGCAGTTCAAGATCGTGTCAGAACAGCCATATCTCCTACTAGCGACATCTGGTCTCTAGGAGCAGTGTTTAGCGACGTTCTTATCTGGACAGTCGCCGGTGAAGCGGGCCGTGAGAAGTACCGCCGCAGTCGACACGAGGAAATCGCTGGACTTTCACATCTCAGCGGTGCAGGATATGATTGCTGCTTCCACGATGGAGACCAACGACTGAAAGCTATCCAGGAGGTCCACGATGATGCCCTCCTGCACAAGAGAGGCAGTGATGACATCTCGCCTTTCATCAGCAAGCTGATTCTCCGCAACATGCTAATTGGACAGCTTGGTCGCCTCACTGCTATGCAGATCAGGTTACGCGCGGAGGAAGGATTGCAAAAGATTCTCGTTCGAACCACACCTAAGTCATCAGCCAATGGCACGTCGTTTGTGCCGACACCGGACGATAAGGTATCTCCTCGGCCAATGGAGTCTTGTGCCAGGCCTCTTATGGAAAGACGGGCCACAGTTGCATCGGCCTCCTCTAGCCCGCGGATGGTCCCAAATCGGACCGGTATTCAAGCTTCTGCGAACCAGAACTGGGGCATGATTTCGATGCGGGGCTCTATATCACTACCAAACGACCAATCAATCAGGTGCACTCAAACGGGAGATAGGTTACTCACGGTTGGACTGATATACGAGATGATCGAGGCCAAAGACAAGAGTTCCCGGAGAGGATCCTTGCGTACAAAGTCCAGCAAGCGTGATGAGATTCTTGAGTTGCCCGGCATACAAGAGGCTCGAAGCAAGATCAGAGAAACGAAAGGGCGTGAACATGTTAGTCGAACACTCATCTCATATGCAGACTGTGACTAACTCAATCCCCAGATCTTCATCGTCGATGACTTCACTTCAATGCAGCCGCATATGGAGAAGGCCAAGAAGACAGCCAGAGTAATCAGCTACGTCACCAAGTTGGCTGACCGCAATGGTATGGAGGTTTTCGCCGCATCGGAAACTACAATGAGTCCAAAGATATGCAAGCATAGCATTCAAGTCGAAAGGGCCATTGGTAACTTCAAAACTGTTAGAGGCACATGTAGGATGAGAAAATGTCTCGATGACATCCTCAACCGGATCCTTGTCGAGAGGCCCTTCAAGCCGACCAGCATCTACATTTTTACAGATGGAGTCTGGGAACATGGCGAGGACCAAGTCGAGTTCGCAGTCAATCGTGCAACTCAGTTCTTGATCAAACATGGTCTTCCATCGTCTTCGATCATGTTCCAGTTCATCCAGTTCGGCCATAATGTCGAGGGGGCGGCTCGGATGAAGCGACTGGATGATGATTGCAAGAAGGAAACCGATGCCGAAAAGTTGTAAGTACTCCCAGGCCTGACCGAAGTACCGAGTGGCTGACTCTATCTCAAGTGATATTGTTGACCACAAGCACTGTGACGCTCATGTTCCTGACATCGTCATCGGTAGCCTTTCGCCATATACTGATGAGATGGAGCATAGAGTCAATGAAACACTATAGAGGGTTCTCTTATGCCTTGGGGGGTCGCATATAATATTCTTCCTATGTATTATTACTTACTATTTAAGCCTTTTGCTTCAGGTTGCGATAGGCATTTCGCCTGGTGTTCTTAGGTATTGGAGTTAAGATGGGAATATTGCCTAATTATTCTTTTTTGTTACACTATTTCTAGAGGTTACCAAATTATTCAAGATAGATAGATAGACACCAAGGGCATTTCGCTAATGCTTAAACTCTTACATAAAATATGTTTTTACTTGTTGGCCATGGGTCTTATTGCACGTAATTAATATCTTATGCTGGAGTTCTGGCCGGATCAGAATCTGCCCGGCGGCTCATTAATTGTCCCAAGCATTAGCGCCACAAATCGAGATTTCCTCCACCGGAGTTGGAGCATGCTGTCAATTCCGGCCCGGAAATTAGGCTGGTGGATTCAGCCGAGGCCTGAGATCTAGCCTGTAAACGAAAACAGTTAGCTTTCCTTACCAATCATCAGTGGCGATAGCTGACCTACATGACAATGGAATTTTCGGATCGCGTATCTGTGAAATGTCTCCGAGCTGTACTAACTTAAAGTATATCTTTGATACATAGCTCCGTTCATTGTCTAAAGCGATTATCGGTAATCATGAAGACCGAAATGCTTTCAATCACAGCGCCCAACTATACTAGCCCATCTGGCTATGAGATCTCAACAGTTCCAAAGCCAGTTATCATTGCAGATAATGAGGTTCTTATCAAAGTCCATGCTGCGAGCATCAATCCAGTCGACGTCAAGAAGGCCGCCGGCGTCTTCAAGATGGCAGTAAAGGAAGAGTGAGTTGCCTCGTCTACCCAGGTTGGAGAGAGACGACAAGCTGATGTCAAGGTTCTCAAGGTTCCCGTATAAGATTGGGTACGACGCTGCAGGTGTCATCGTTGAAGTTGGAAAGAGAGTGACGGCGTTGGAAGTGGGCGATGAAGTCTACACGAGACTGCCAGAGATCGGGAGAGGTATGATGAAATGCTTCTTTAGAAGTAAGAATTCAAACCGCTGACATTATGACACAGGCGCCTGGAGTGAGTATGTGAAGTGCACAGATGCCTACGTCTCCCTGATGCCTGAAAGTCTTTCCTTTGCCGATGCTGCATCGCTACCGCTGGCTGGAGTAACCGCATTGCAGGTTCTTGGGCAATACAAGGGCTCCCTTGAGGGCAAGACGGTGTTAATCCCTGGTGGCTGTAAGTCGCTTATCACAACTTCTTGGGAGAGAAATATTAATTTTTGTATCTAGTAAGCGGTACAGGAGCGCTTGCATGTCAGCTTGCCAAGAACGTATTTCATGCTGGAAAAGTTATCACTACAGTCTCGACTGCCAAAATCCCAAAAGTGCCGAAGCTTCTTGGCGAGGGCACAGTGGATCAGAGTGAGTCCTGACATCAAACATCGATAAGTGGCTAACTAGTATCACAGTCATCGATTACACCAAAGAAAAAATCTCAGAAGCCATTCCTCCAAAGTCTGTTGACTTTTGTTTCGACACAACCGGTCAATCCATGGAATTTCTCTCACTCATGGTCCCATCAAGCGGCATGATCGTCTCAATCTCAACAACTCCATCTGCCTCGACCCTCCAAGCTTCTAGTGTGATGCGACGACCGGATAACCCTCGAATTCCATTTGCTGGGCGACTGTTTCTGGATGCAGCTGATGCGATACGTAGACTGCGGGCTTGGCGCTGGGGAGTGGCCTATATGTATCATTTCTTGGACCCCAATCGAGAGGACTTGGATAAGCTTACGGGTTATGTGGAGAGTGGAAAGGTGAAGCCTGTTGTTGGAGCAAAGGTTGACATGAGAGATATCAAGGCGGTCCGTGAAGCTTGCGATCAGACTTACAAGGGCAAGGGCGGGTTAGGAAAGACTGTATTCGAAGTGATCAAGGATTAATAATATTCGAGCAAGTAATATTACAGTTATAGTTTTGACTTCAAGAACGACAAGTCTCGTGGACTAACCACTTCGGCCTTGATCTCCTCTCTCGACCTCTCCACATCTTTCTTCACAAGGTCTGAGTACAGCTGTTGTATCCTCTCTGTCAGGGGGCCTCTCTTCGCATCACCAATTACTCGCCCATCGATCTCAGTGACATGGATTTGGGAGGGGAAAGTCCCCGTGCAGAATGCCTCATCGGCGCCATATGTCTCGGTCAGAGTAAAGTCCAGTTCTCTCACAGTAATACCATTGGCTCGACAAACATCAATGGTCTTTTGGCGGGTAATTCCTTGCATCTGATTATCCTTGGTAGGAGCCCAGACTTCATCACCTCGAACAATGAAGAAGTTGACTGAGTTGCACGTCTTGACGAAGCCGCGTAGGTCAAGCATAAGAGCCTCGTCAACGTTCATCACATTCGCGTGAATGCAAGCTTGAACGTCTGTAGCTTTTGAGATATGATTCCACTGCTCGTCCTTCACATCAGGTGGGCCACGACGGACCCATGTCGTCGCGAGTCTGAGGCCTCTTGACTTGGAGTTGGGATCAACGGCCTTGGACTCGGGGATGATGACGATGAGAGGAAGGCCGATGTTGACCTTGGGGTTTTGGTAGGGAGTAGCCTTTAGGCCGCGACTCACGACAAGTCTGATGTGAACATGTTCATCATCTCCCATGTCATTCGCATCAAGTGTCTTGTGAATGAGGTCGAGAAGATCTCCTTTGGATAGACCAAGGTCCATGTACATGGCTTTCGCTGACTGGAAAAGGCGGTTGATGTGCTCTTTGGCGAATTGAACACGGCCCTTGTTTGCTCGGATACCTTCCTTGACTAGTGTAAGTCATTGTTTCGTAGTTTGTTGGGGACCGGAGCTTACCCAGATGCCATCGCCAATCAGGAAATTTGAGTCAAAAACTGAGACTACAGCTTCTGCTCGAGGTACCAAATTGAACTCGCCAGTGACGCCATCACGAATTCCAACCTTGACCTCCGTCAGTAACTGTCATGCACATACTCAATGAAGCAACTTACTCTGATGGAAGCATTCTTTGCATTCGGCACAGAGCTATGCGTTGAGCCTCCATGGCTTCCTTGCTTGGTGTTTGTCATATTTGCTGGCGATTGAATCCTGTATATGGGGCTCCGATTTCGTGATATTGAGATGGAATGGTTCAATTCAGTCAAATTATATCTCCGAGAATTTTAATACGGCTCATGATGGATCTTCGGACCGTGGAGGTGAGCTCGGTGTCCACCGGACGGCAAATTCGGTCGTGACCGAGATGACTCGCGCACGCGTGATAATCCGATAAGGCTTGGATCATCTGCTCACCGAGCTCGCACCTACAGAAAATCTCGGACTTTTATACAGAGTGATAAGACTACTTTGTCGAATTCAAGATAATTCCAGATAATTCAACATAAACTTTAAGTAAATTTTAGCAGACCCTTCTATTATTTCATCTTTGCCGCCTCGACTCTCAATCTCACGACGATTTCGCGGTTCCGTTATCAAAATCGGCCAACTACCCACTGTAACTCGACGTGATCGCAAGGCTCCCCAATCGTCATCGGCATCAATTCTGGTTCGTTCGTTATCATCCCCGACCCCAGATAACAAGGCGGGGTGATAGGCTAGAACTCCTCAAAGCAGTAAAGTCCCCTCGGTAGCGTCCGAGTAGTGAGCTCGGTGGTGACCGAGCGTCTCGTTGTACACCGAAGCCCAACAACTACAGCGATAAACTCCCCGTTGCAGCGAAATTGGCCCCGCTAAACCCGGGGAAGTGGTAGACTAACTTTGTAGCAGATTTGACTTGAGAAATTCATAAAGACGACCATGCGAAGCACCCAAAGATCGTCGAGGGACTTCCCATCTCGCATCTAGACTTGGACTTCTTCGATAATTTTCCATTATGTCGCAGACTCCCAAGACTGAGCAAGGCCAGGCCAAGGACATGGCTCAATCTGTTGCTTCTGATCGAGAGCAGGATGATGCTCTGGATTTGACCAAGGCTCAGTCAAAGCGACTCCTCCTCAAGACAGATCTGGTCGTCATGCCGCTTGCTGTTCTGTCTATGACACTTGCTTTCTTGGATAAGGTATGTCTGGATCCTCAAATTAAACCAATTGCCTGCTGACGGATCCAAGAATGCACTCGGATACGCCGCCATCTTCGGTATCAAAGAAGATGCCCACCTCAAGCCTCAAGAGTACAGTTGGCTCAGTAGTATCTTCTACTTTGGTTACCTAGCCATGGAATTCCCTAACCTCTGGCTAATGACCAAGATTCCTATTGGTAAATACGTCGGTGGCTGCCTCACTCTATGGGGTATTGCCCTATGCTTCATGGCACTTTGCCATAACTTTGCAGGACTGGCGACAATTAGATTCCTTCTTGGTGTTTTTGAAGCTGCTGTACTACCTTGCATGATGATCATCAACTCCATGTGGTATTTGAGGAATGAGCAGCCTCTGAGAACGGCGTTTTGGTATAATACTTTCGCTGGCGTGTTTGGAGGCATTCTGTCTTATGCCATTGGACAGATTAATGGATCGCTATCCACCTGGAAGGTTAGTGACTATTATTTCAAGTTATGTTTCTGTGCTGATAAGAGATTGTAGTACATCTTCCTCATCTATGGATCTTGCACCATCCTCGCTGGAGCTCTAGTCTTCTTCGGTCTTCCCGATACTCCTTCGAAGGCATGGTTCTTTACCGAAGAAGAGAAGAAGCTTGCAATGATTCGTCTCGCACCCAATCAGACCGGCATTGAGTCAAAGAAGGTATGCAACGACACACTCCCCATCCGATAAACTGAGGCTCACATAGCTCTAGAAATTCCAAACTACTCAGATCTTGGAGGCTCTTCGCGACCCCAAATGCTACTGCATCTGGCTCGGCGTCTTTGGCTATGCCCTCGCCAACGCAGGCATCACAAACTTCAACCCTCTGATTATCGCTGGCTATGGCTTCAGTAAGACTAAGACTGTTTTGATGGCCACTCCTCAGGCAGCAGTTGCGATGATCAGTCAGGCTATTCTCACCACTGTTGCGTTCTTCATTCCCAATCTGAGGTGCATCTTCTGGATCTTCGGTGCGCTGATGGGTCTTGTCGGGGCTGTCATGGTACATTCTCTTGATGTTGCGACACAACGCGACGCGTCTTTGGCAGGAGTCTATCTCATGGGCTTCTACAACGTCCCTTGGGTCTTTCTGCTCAGTCTCTCTTCCTCGAATACTGCTGGCGCGACAAAGAAGAGCTTTATGGGTATCTCAATCGCTATTGTCTACGGTATGTGCCATCTCAATGTCAATCACGTCTATTCCGTCCGCTAACTGAAGATTACCAGCCGTTGGCAATATCGTTGGACCCCAGTTCTTCCTCGACAGACAGGCACCAACGTATGCCCTCGGCATCGGTTCTATGCTTTTCGCATTCGTCTTGATGGCTGCCACTGGTTTGGCGTACTATGTTCTCTGCGGTATAGAGAACAGGAGGCGCAACAAGCAATATGGCAAGGCTCACGACGACACTGATATTGGACTGGAGGCGGAAAGGAGCGACAAGACGGATTGGCAGAATCCCAACTTCCGCTACACTTACTAGAAGAGCCTAGGCTTTTCTCGAGATAGAATGCTTCCGATTAATTCATAAGTTGATAGTATGAACAATCTTACCCTGCTCAATTGTGAACTGGTCAATGAGACGCGTGATGTTCTCGTGTTAATTTCGCGAGTTCATTTTTATGACTTTGTGATACAGCACTTCCGTAGAGCTTTATAGATTTGTTGTTAAATGGTAGCCATGTAGCCACAATGACTTACAAGGCGTTGCACATAGTGATTTGAAGAAGATCAAACGTCAGGCGTCGGAAACCAGAGACATACAAAGTTGCGTCATACTTCAGTAGGGCGCCCCGTGATCGGTCTAACGAGGCTACCCTGTATGTTGCTTGAAAAGCCGATGTTTGCTCTGGAATAAACCGGCTGATGAGCTTATCGATAGACGAGATATCGGATAACGCCGAGATAACGCTCGGTTCGGTAGTTGCGTAATTCCGATCCGTTATGGCGTCAACCATGATAGTCCCACTATTTTCGGATGGGTGCGAGACATTTAGACTTGGCTACTGTCCCTGTGCACCAGGAAGAAAAGGATATCGCTACCCTAAACAATAATGTTCCATGCTTTCAACTCTCCAACCATCTGTTTCAAAAGCATGCAGTCGGTGTCGGTCACGTAAGGTCAAAGTGAGTTCGTCTACAGGCAATGGTAAGCTCTTTTGGGACCCTCGGCTGACACCGAGTCTAAGTGCGATCTCAGAGTTCCGCAGTGTACAGCATGCGCACGACAGAATGAAGCATGTAATATCACAGACTGTGTCTCTTACCCGTACACAGTGGTGAAAGCCCTTCAAGATCGAATCAATGACCTCGAAGCGAGACTGAGACTGGTCCCAACACCCAATGAGATCGTCCCTGAGCCGGAGCCAGAGCCCTCGGAAGTGAATCCGGAGCCCCGTGCTGATCTGCAGAAGGAGGCTGAAGAGGTGGGTTTCCTTACCACGGGAGGATCAGACCTGTACTCAGGTAGCAAGTATGGTAAGTCAAGATCGATCATGATCATCAATTGTCGACCATGCTGATCTTCGATCTGCTTCAGTCGGCAGCGCGGCCGGATCGACATTTGCGAGGATCTTCTTCAAGCAACTCAATCTTGTTCCCTCGTGGGATTCCGGGAGTCAGGGAAGTGGTCTTGAACAGCCCCTGTGTGAAGCAACTGCTGCACTTCCGCCTCAGCCTATCGCAAGGGCTCTCCTCCACATCTACATCTCTAGGGTACACATCTGGTGGCCATTCTTACAGCTTCCGCATTTGAGAAGGGTCTTTCAGCGTATCTATGAGAGCCCTAGGCAGTGTAGTGACCATGAAAAGTTTACTGTCTTTGTTACTCTAGCTTTAGCAAGCAGTCAACTGACCACGAAGGATGCCCAGTCTCCAGCAATGATGGACCTCAACGACTCCAATGCATACTTCCAGACCTCATTGCGCTTCTTCAACAATTTTAGTGACCATCCAAGAGACCTTTTCGGGATTCAAGCAGTGCTGCTTCTGGCGATATGGATGCTAGACTCGTCTCACAGCAGCCACAATAACGACCTCTGGCAGCTCAGCCGGTACATCATGTCGGCAGCCATAGAGGCAGGACTCCACCGTCACAACAAGGACTGGGGTTTCACAGCTGAAGAGTTAGAAGTCCGGAATAGGACGTGGTGGTGTGCATATAACCTGGAGCGGTCAGTTGTCTTGCCCAATTGAGAGTTCTGACTCGACTGACCTCGCAAACTAGACAAGTTGCGACTCTGACAGGCCGAGTCTTATCCATTCGGGACCACGCAGTCCACACCATGTTACCCAATCCAGCCACTTTCGATGCGCTGACCCCTCTTGAGAGTTCCATGGCCCCCGTTCTCCACAAGCGCAACGTTGAGGTTATTCGTCACATTATTACATTGCGGAGAATTGGTGGTCGCATCCTTGAGTCGATCTACATAGCGAGAGGGCCAAGCGGCACGGCTATGGATACTACATTCCAGCAGATTTGTGCGACCTCCGACCAAATCCGGAGAGACCTCGAACTCTGGGAGCAGCAACTGGAGGCAATGGGACTGAAGCCATCTCGAGAGTACTCTGAGATGAAGATTGAGTACTGCCTTTTGCAGCTTCTACTACACAGACCATCGCCGACATTCATGGTGCCATCGCGTCAAATGGCGTCCTACTGTTCCAAGGCTGCATCGACTGCAATCAGTCACTGGTCCAAAATCGAGGGCGAATATGGCATTTCTGCTATTTGTCGATGTTTTAGACAGCTGCATGATATTATCCTTGTCGGACTAGCGGCTCTTTACTGCGATTGGTGAGTTCGGCAAGCTGAACGAGCTAAACGAGCTGAACCCTGGAATGTGACTGACATGCTTATCCTGCAGGCAAGCGATGGCCCTTCCACAGACTGGAGATGATGCTCCGAGGTCACATCGACATTTCAAGGACACTGCGATTTGCGTAGACCTGATTGACCGAGGAATTACTAATATGAGAGCTCCATATTTGACAAAGTACAAAGACTTGTTCCAGGCTGTCAGGAATAAAGTTTACGCCAAGACGATTTTCACCAGCATTAGCCCAGGGGCTATGAACTCGACCATTTCCCCTGGTACAATGTCACAAGGACTTATTCTTAACCCTAGCGACGATATAATGTTCTCAATGGGCGATGGGGTAGAAGCATATGTGAACCAGGTGAATGAGTTCTTGGATGGAGGTGGATTCAATGTTGACGAGGCTCTTGATGCATGGTACGACGCTTTGATGGGGGAAATACAGAATGGAGATGCCCAGATGATGGAGTGATACATCAGGGAAGAGAAACTGAGGAGTCAATTATCGACTGCAGATGAATAAAATATTTGTATTGATAATATTGCTGCAATTTTACGAGGCAACCAACAATATTAAAGTGTGGCTGATATTGACGTCGCCATCAATGAGACAGTTGAACTGTTAGCCCGTAGTTGACAGCTGACAAAAGAAGCTAGCACGTTTTTGGCGCCGTTGTAAACCCCTGTTCAGCTGGAGGCGGCTCGGAATGGAGTCGACTAGCCGATGCCGAGACATTGACTTGAGCCGCTGAAACACTCGACCAATCACGGGGACTCAGAATGAGTTTGGCCAACAAAACAAAGTGGATGAATTGCATTAAGTAAGGATAACTAATAGATCGATCCCCCAGCCAGTTCAATGCTTGTCTTAGATGCAGAGGTACAAGGGCACTGTAAAATTCTGAAAGCTCAATAGATCGGTTATTATGAGAAGAGAAACGCCACATTCTGACTCGACATGCCTCCGGATATCATTTCCCCTTTGGACTAGATGTAGAGAGGATACAAGACCATAGCAGCAAAGAGGACGGCTTTGAGGACAACAGATTTGGTCACCTTAGTCTCGGCCGCGTGGCCAGTAACAACGACGGCCGATGGACTAGCGTCACCAGAAGGAGATGCGGACTCCGATCCCGCTTCATCTCCGTCTCCGTCTCCGTGCCCGGCTTCATTACCCGCTGCAGTAGAGGCTCCGCTAGGTGCATCCACAGTGGAACTGTGAGAACTAGTGTCCGCACCTCCACCAGCGGGCAATTCGGGAGCGCCGGTGTTCTTAGGGCCATCGGGTAATTCGTCGCCTTTTCCAGCACCATCATGCTTGGCATCTGAACCACCAGAGACCTGAGACGGTTTCTGAGCATCGGGTGATTCAGGGCCACCGCGAGAAATCCACGGGTACACGCTCTCAGCGGGGGAAATAGGCACGACAGTTTTGTGAACAACGGACGTGACGACCGCAGTAAGAGTAGAGCCAGCCTTGGCGGCCCCACCGTGAGACCCCTGAGCAGCTGTGGCTGACTCGATAGGGAGAGTCAAAGTGGTTGTGACAGGGTGCTCGCCACAGACGTGACAGATAACGGCCGTGGTGGTGAAACCAGGAGGACACTCGGTGTAGGGAGGTCTCTGGCAGTGAGACGAGGCGCAAGGGGCGGTGATGGTATAAGTATGTACACCTGGACCATTGGGGCCAAGGGTTGGAAGGGCAGTGGTGTAGATGAGAGTGCCGCCGCCTGTCACCTGACCATGGCCAGAACCATCGGAACCATCGGAACCAGAGCCAGAGCCAGAGCCAGAGCCAGAGCCAGAGCCATGGGGACCAAAGGTAGAGGTAGGATGGAGACTGGTTAAAGTGATGGGGGAAAGAGTGCTTGTCACGGTACAGTCTTCAGGGCTCGGAAGCTGTCCTCGCCTGATGGGGAGCCTGATAGGAAGCCACGAGGCATGACTGACTGCGGGGAAGAGAAGAATGAGCGGAGTGAGCAACATGATTAACGAGTGAAGCGGTGATATGTGCGTTGCTACTTTCCACCTCGAAAAGATGGTTGGAGTATTTATGTTTTTCACGCTGGCATGTCTCTAGCCTTTCGCAATGATCATGCATCAGGTGAAGTCTTCTCAACAACAATCACAACAAATCCGGCACGCGATCCCCTACAGTCTTGATCTAGCCCGCCCTTGAAAGTAGAAGAAAAGTTAATCACATCTCCAAGACTTGCTGGAATGTCCCCTGCATTGGTTAATGATACCATTCCGACTTCCAGTTCCGTGGGACCAGAGTGATAACTGATGTCTTTCTGAACCAACTATCCAGATTAGGTTTGTACCTCGTCTATTCTAGACAATGATTGGAACTGACAATGGGCATATCCAGCTGAAAATCATAACCGGAAGTAGAAGGTCTGTCTCGGCAATGCCCTTCGCATCAACGTGGATCGTTACACAAACTCTCCTTCAAGACCCTCCCGTCCTATCAAACCCACGTTATATCCACTTTCACCCATATCCAGATCCCGCGGGTAACGATTTTGCCTTAAGTAGGGCAGAGTTAATGTGACTTATACTTCAGACCCTCCGAATCATTAACCAACGAGTCAACCAAAAGGCCCCCCCTCAACACCATACGATGCCTAAAGCAGACAGAGAGATATTTGAAAAGGATAATATCATGACATTTGAGGAATTTGGTGGCGCTTTGAAGCGAGAGAGTAACGAATACGGTTGATTTATCTTCAATATAGCTTCTAAGCGAGGTGGGCTGAGAATAACTTCACTTGAAAGGTTTACTATCTTTGCATTCCTGACGGTATGTCTTCCCCCTCACCCAGATGCTTAGAGAATAACTCAACAAGACAAACCTTAGTAGCTAGTTTGAACATGCCATTCTCGCGATATGTTCGCTTTGGGGAATTCGTTCGTGATGTTCTCCATCCCCCTCTCTCAGAACCTTATCCATAAATATCAGAGTCTTCTGCAGTTAGAAGTCTTGTTATTCATCATCAACACTCTCTTTCTTCATCTCTTTGTTACAACAATCTTTTTGGGTGTCATTCGTTTCGACAATGCGTCTTCGTCGTTTCATCCCCGAGCTTCTGCTCCTGGGCTCAACTACCCAAGCTCGACCTACGGAAGAATGCCCTGACGGTGTTTCTATCGTCAAGGTCCAGCCTGAAGTTATCGTTGGGCTTCAGCCTGTCAGTATAAGTGCTGTGTTCACTAGCAATACAGTGCTTACTATTGATGGGACGACGATCCCTATCACTGGTGCTCCTACTACCTTGGTCACTGCGTTTACTATCACCAAGACTTCGACTAGGTACATCACTGGGTGAGTTTATCTGGTAATTGGATCTCGGAAGAGACGGATTCTAATGAGTTGCATTTAGTAACCCTGAACCGTACTTTACTGGTCCCTATACGACCATCACTAGCAACAACCCTGGATCGAACCCCACTACGATCACCCGACCGCCCTCTGGCAATGATCACACTGGAACCGTTATCATAGTCAACCCATCGGGTGGCTCGGGCGGCTCTGGTGGTACGCGTCCCGCCTTCACCGGACCGTATACGACTATTACAAACAATGGACCTGCTGGAAGTCACCCAACCACTTTGACTCTTCCTCCCTCGGGCAATGACCCCAGTGGAACTGTTATCGTGGTTGTTCCCTCTGGTACTGGTACTCAGAGCAAGCCTTTCACCGGTCCGTATACGACCATAACGAGCGCTGGTCCGGGATCTCAGGCTACCACTCTGACACTCCCTCCTTCTGGTACTGGTGGTGTTGGAACTGTCATCGTTATTGATCCAACATTTCCTGGTTCCAAGCCCTCTTCTACCAACACAGGTAAGTCTCCGGCAACGACTCTCACTATTCTACCATCTGGCACGGATGGCACTGGCACTGTTATCGTTATTGGACCTACGGCATCTTCTGGATCTGGACATGCTTCGTCTGGTGGCTCGGCCCATACCACGGCTGGAGGCTCTGGAGTCCCCAGCCCCAGTTCTGTTACTTCAAAGGTCACCTTCACTGGTCCGTTCACCACTATTACTGGTATCAACACTGGTTCTGCTGGTACAACCGTGACACTCCCCCCATCTGGTACTGACTCCATCGGCACTGTTATCGTCTTGGAGCCTAGTACAAGTGCTCAGAAGACCACCTTCACAGGCCCATTCACTACTATCACTGGAGTCAACACTGGTTCTGCCGGAACTACAGTGACACTTCCCCCCTCGGGCACCGACAGTGTTGGTACGGTCATTGTCCTTGAGCCAAGCACGACTGCCCAGAGGACGACCTTTACAGGGCCCTTCACCACAATCACTGGTGTCAATTCCGGCACCGCTGCTTCAACTGTTACCCTTCCCCCCTCAGGCTCGGATCCTACCGGTACTGTCATTGTCCTCGAGCCCAGTGTGACTTCGAAGCCAAGTACCTTCACTGGTCCCTTTACAACCATCACTGGAGTCAACACTGGCTCATCGGGCACGACTGTTACTCTTCCACCTTCCGGTACAGGCTCCATAGGCACTGTCATCGTCCTTGAACCTAGCACGACTAGACCCCGAAGCACATTCACTGGCCCCTTCACTACGATCACTGGCGTCAACTCAGGAAGTCTGACCGCAACACTTACGTTGGCGCCATCTGGCTCTGACCCAACCGGCACGGTTGTCATTCTTGAGCCTTCAGTCACTGCCCCTGCTTCTAGCTTCACAGGTCCCTTCACCACCATAACCGGAATCAACACTGGTACTGGCGTTGCAACTCTGACTCTGGCACCCTCTGGAACTGACTCAACTGGAACAGTTGTCATTCTTGAGCCCTCTTCTTCTGCTCCTTCGAGCACTTTCACTGGTCCCTTTACCACCATCACAGGATCTGGTCCCATCCCAACCACCATCACACTTCCTCCTTCAGGCGGTGACCCAAGCGGTACTGTTATCGTGATTGCTTCCCCTTCAAGCACAACCTTTACTGGTCCATTCACTACCATCACCGGTGTCAACACTGGTACTGGTTCCTCAACCGTCACACTTCCGCCCTCCGGCACCGATACAGTTGGTACTGTCATTGTGCTGGAACCATCCACGACCAAGACCTTTACTGGACCTTTCACTACCATTACTGGCGTCAACACTGGCACTGGCTCCTCCACAGTAACCTTGCCTCCTTCTGGTACCGATACTATCGGCACAGTGATCGTGTTAGAGCCCTCAACAACCAGGACGTTTACGGGACCTTTCACTACTATCACCGGCGTGAACACTGGGACTGCAACTGGTGCCTCAACTGTGACTCTTCCTCCCTCTGGCACTGATTCAGTCGGCACTGTGATTGTCCTCGAGCCCTCAACCCGCACAACCTTCACTGGTCCTTTCACGACCATCACTGGCGTCAATACTGGCACCGGGGCTTCTACTGTTACTTTGCCTCCTTCCGGTACTGACACCATTGGTACTGTTATCGTGCTTGAGCCTTCAACCAGAGCCAGTGTCACTGGGCCTTTCACTGGACCATTCACTACCATCACGGGCGTCAACACTGGAACTGCAACCGGTGCTTCTACTATTACCCTACCTCCTTCTGGCACGGACACTATTGGTACAGTCATTGTACTGGAGCCCTCCACTCGTACGACCTTTACTGGCCCCTTCACAACAATCACGGGTGTCAATACGGGAACTGCAACTGGCAAGTCCACTCTGACTCTGCCTCCCTCTGGCACTGATCCTACCGGTACCGTGATTGTCTTGGAGCCTTCTGTTTCAGCCCCAGCGAGCAGCTTTACTGGACCTTTCACAACGATTACCGGAGTGAACACAGGCACAGCTACGGGAGCCCAGACCGTCACCTTGCCACCCGCTGGAACCGACACCATTGGCACTGTTATTGTGTTGGAGCCCTCAACTTCTGTGCCTCCTTTCACCGGACCGTACACTACCATCACTGGTGTCAACACAGGTACTGCGACTGGAGCCTCTACCATCACACTTCCGCCATCTGGAACAGATACAATCGGCACAGTCATTGTGTTAGAGCCTTCGACATCAGCACCTGCGTCAACATTCACTGGTCCATTCACCACTATAACCGGTGTCAGCCCAGGTACCGCCACAGGAGCCTCAACAGTCACTCTCCCACCGTCCGGAACCGATACTATTGGAACCGTCATCGTGCTCGAGCCATCGACATCAGCCTCTGCTTCCTCATTTACAGGTCCTTTCACCACGATCACTGGTATCAACACAGGCACAGGCACGGGGGTATCTACCATCACTCTGCCCCCGACAGGAACTGACACCATCGGAACTGTCATCGTTCTTGAACCTTCGACCTCCGCTCCTGCTTCGAGTTTCACTGGGCCTTTTACCACTATCACTGGCGTCAACACAGGTACTGCTACTGGCACCTCTACCTTGACACTTCCACCATCAGGCACAGATACTATCGGCACTGTCATCATCCTCGAGCCCTCAACTTCAGTACCTGGTTCTACCTTCACTGGTCCCTACACTACCATCACAGGTAGTGGACCCATTGGCACAAGTATTACTCTGTCACCATCTGGAACAGATCCTGTCGGTACCGTGATCGTGATCGAGCCCACGCCCGTTTCAACTGTATCCCCTGGAGCCACCGGAACTAGCGAGGGCTCAGGTGTTTCATCAACCTCTAATGGTTCTCAAGGTCAGTCAACGTCTTCCCCCGGAAGCTCCGACTCTGGCGCTTCAAGCACTTCCGATTCCCCCTCCCAGCAAACTTCAGATGTTTCTTCTTCCCCATCCTCTACCTCTGATTCCCTGACCGATGGCAACTCTGGTTCTTTGAGCGGAACTTCCAGTGGCTCTATAGTACCTTCGACTGGAGCTTCTTCAGGGGAGATATCAGGTTCTGTTACTGGTAACTCTGGGTCTGCCTTCAGTACCTCTGGTCCCGCGTCCCAAGAGAGTTCAGGTGCTTCTTCTGAATCCTCAGTGTCGGATACCCTGTCCAACGGTGGCACCGTTGGTACTGAGTCTTTGAGCAGTACCTTTACTGGCCCCGATGGATCTTTGACTACTACTGCTTCGGGAGCACCGCCAACCTCTGGCTCTCAAAGTCAAGAGACTTCTGGTGCTGGAGGCCCGGGTACTTCTGGCACGGCATCCCAACAGAGTTCAGAAGCTTCCGGCTCCCTTACCAACGGCAATACTGGTAGCAGTGGCCTTGGCGAGTCTACTGGTTCTCCATCGGGTACTCTGTCAACCTCTACTCCAGGAAGCTCTGATGGAGCTTCAAGCACCTCTGGCGCAGGAACATCTTCAGACGGATCGGGTGCTTCTTCAGCTCTAGGGTTGGAGACTAGTGGTAATACTGGCTCCGAATCTGCAAGCACTACATCTGGTGCTTTCGAAGAGTCATCTACCGGGCTTCCTTCAGGAGATTCATCCTCGCAGTCCGGCTCAGAGACTAGTGGTAACACTGGCGCCTCTGACACCACTGGGCCTGTCACCGCAAGTAGCACCTTCGCAGCTTCTGAAGGATCATCAACAGGAGTTCCAACTGAAGCTGTATCATCTAGTCCTGGTACTGAGACATCTGGAACCAATTCGGGCGCTTCTTCCGCTTCAGTTACAGAGACTGACAACACTGGTGCCCCTACTGCGACAAACACTAACGGCTCTGAAGAATCTTCAACTGGTGTTCCCTCTGGTGCTACGTCCTCTGACACCGGCTCTGAGACCTCCACAACAGGATTGGGTCCTTCTTCAACCGCTGGAGAAGAGTCAAGTACTGGTGCCCCGGCTGGTACGTCTGAAGGCTCTGAAGGCTCTTCGACAGGAATCCCCACTGGCGCTACTTCATCTGGTACTGGCTTAGAGACCTCAGGTGCTTCATCGACAATTGTTGAGGAGTCAAGCACTGGTGCCCCTGCCTCTACCGCCAGTGCCTCTAGTGGTTCCGAAGGATCTTCAACTGAAGCCCCATCTGGTGCTACATCATCTGACTCTGGTTCAGAGACCACCCCCGCGGGATCGGTTGCTTCTTCTTCGACTACCAGTGCATCCGAAGGATCTGAAGGATCTTCGACTGGAGTTCCCTCCGGATCCGAGGCCTCGTCTGGAAGCTCTGGTACCTCTGAGCCTGCTGGTGCCACTTCATCTTCTGGACAAGGTGCATCTTCTTCAGCTTCGGCTCCAGAGACTGACAGCACTGGTGTCCCTGTCTCTACTAGCGATACCTCTATTGGTTCAGAAGGTTCTTCTACTGAACTTGCAACTGAGTCTTCACCTAGCTCTGGTGTAGAGACCACTTCGACTGGATCAGGAGCTTCAACTGGCTCTGGCTCAGAGACCACCGCAGCTGGAGTATCCACTGAACCTACTTTCACCTCATCAGGATTCATTACACGAGTTTCTAGTTCATCGTCGTCTTCCGAAGAGATCACTGACATTTCATCAGGCCCTGATACCTCTACTGGCTCTAGTTCTCCTGCCACCGGCGCTTCTTCAACCTCTGACTCAGGTGCCGTTACTACCTCATCGGAAACTGGAGCAGAGACTTCAAGCTCCGCTGGAGAGCCTTCAAACACTTCATCAGGATCTGATGGCTCTACCACTTCAGGTACTCCCTCCGAGAGCTCCAACACCTCCGCCAACCCAGGAGAGTCTTCTTCTGCTGCTGGTGAGTCTTCCGGTACCTCAGGCGTTCCCTCAGAGACCTCTTCAGACTCTGGCTCTGAGAGTGCATCAGCGTCCGCCACTTCTGGAGCCAGTGGAGAGTCTTCGGCGGTTTCTTCATCTGGACCTGAGTCAACTTCCGGTGGATCTTCTGCTACAACCGATGCTAGCTCGGACACTTCGAGCACTGCAGCTACCGCTGGTGAATCCTCTGGAGCTTCATCTGCTTCTCCTGAGTCCTCTTCTGCAGCTTCGTCGATTCCCACTGAGACGCCCGGCACTTCTACGGGTGCTGAAGAGTCCTCTGCTGCCACATCGGGTACTGCTTCTGAGACTTCCAGTGGCTCTGCCGTGAACACTTCATCTGACAGTGGCGCCTCTTCTGAGCCTGCTACCTCCAGTTCCCCTGAGACTTCCTCGGGTCCCGCTGCCAGCTCAGGCGCTTCTAGTGATTCTTCCTCTGCTCTCACCTCTGCAGCATCCGAGGAGTCTTCTGCTACTTCGAATGGTCCTTCCGAGACTTCCAGTGGTGATAGCGCCAACAGCTCTTCAGATGTCGGTGCCTCATCAACCTCCGGCGCTGGAGCCACTACATCGGATGCTGCTGAGTCTTCGGTCACTTCGAATGCCCCTGCGGAGACTTCCAGTGACGTTGGTGTAAACACTTCATCTGATGGCGGTGCCTCTTCCGGTCCCGCTACCTCTGACGTTCCCGAGACTTCCTCAGGTGCCGCGACCAGTGACTCTCCCGCCAGCTCTGCTTCTGCACCATCTGGTGGATCCTCTGCTACATCGGATGTCCCAGCCCAAACCTCTAGTGATGCTGGCGCTAGCAGCTCCTCAGACACCGGTGTCTCGTCTACCGCTGAGGCTGAAACCTCATCTGCACCGGCCGGCGAGTCTTCACAGGCTACATCGGATGCCCCTGCTGAGACTTCCAGTGATGGTGGTGCCAATAGCTCTTCAGATGCCGGCGCTTCGTCTACCTCTGATGCTTCACCAACTTCGTCAGCCGGCTCTGAGTCCTCATCTGCTCCAGTTGAAGAGTCTTCGTCTACAGCTGATGTACCCGCGGAGACCTCAAGCGACGCTGGCTCATCTGCTGCTGCAACATCCTCCGATGCACCTGAGTCATCCTCATCCGGTAGTGAGCCTACCAGCACTTCCGATGGCTCCGGCGCCACTTCTTCTCCCGCAACATCGAGTACCCCCGAGACCTCTTCCGATGTCCCCGCAGAGACATCCAGCGACGCTGGTGTCAACAGCTCCTCTGGTTCTGCTCCTACCACCTCTTCTGATGCGGCTGAGACTTCTTCGGCTGGTACCGAACCGACCAGCAGCTCTGATGCTGCCGCTAGTACCACTTCATCACCCGCTGAGGAGTCGTCATCACCAGCTACCTCAGATGCCCCCGTGACCTCTTCTGACGCTCCCGTTGAGACTTCTAGTGATGTTCCAGCCAGCTCCGAAGAGGCTGAGACTTCATCTGCCCCAGCCACGTCTTCTGACGCTGAGACGACTTCTGCCGGCACTGAGCCTACCAGCAGCGCAGCCGATACCTCATCAACCGCTGCCGCGACATCTACTCCCGAGTCCTCCTCCGCTGCTCCTGAGACCAGCGCTGAGCCCACCTCATCTGCTGCAGAGACGTCTGCTGAGCCTGCTACAACCGAAGCCCCAACCTCCGCAAGTCCAACCAGTCCTGAGGCTCAGACATCCTCCTCTGCAACTGAGTGTATCCCCTCGCCAAACGTTTCGGGTACTTGTACCGTGGCTCTCCCCGCTGCCTGTGCACAACTCGAGACTACCAACGGTCTAGCTCTAATCCCCGTCCTCGCTCTCTGCACCACTGCCCTCGGGCCCTATGCCGTTGGTAACGTTGCCTCCTGTCTCGCAACCACCCCCATCGTTGGCTCTTCTGGTTTGAGTATCTTCAACTGTGTCGTTGATGCCTTGGAAGAACGTTGCATCACAACTCTTCCCGATGCTTGTACAGATCTGGCAAATGCCAATGGCCTCGAGCTTGTCGCCGATGTTGCCGTTTGCGCTGTTGCTCTCGGTCCCTTTGCCGCTGGAAGTGCTGCGACATGTCTGTCCACTGGCGACATCACTGGCTCTACAACAGGTACAAGCATCGTTGAGTGTCTTGAGATTGCTTTTGGCCTTGCGTCCGGGTCAGGTACCGTTACTGGCATCCCATACTGCGCTGAGTCGACGACTACGCCAACGCCAACGCCTACGCCAACCCCTCAGCCGGCCTGCTTCACACTTCCCGATGCCTGTGAGTCCATTGGAAGTTTGACTGGTTCCGTCGCTATCGCTGTAGCCGCTCCTGCGTGTAGAACAGCACTCGGCGCTTACAACACAGGTACCGTGGCGTCTTGTACCACCTCGGGTATCGGTCTCTTCACGTCTGGCTCAGTTGTCGTTAATTGTCTTAACAATGCCCTCTCTGGGGTGTGTATCTCAACACTCCCAGCGGCTTGTTCCAGCTTGGCTGGGCAGAATGCCGTTCAGCTTGCCTTGAACCTTGGTGCCTGCAACACTGCTCTTGGTCCTTTCGGAGAGGGAGCGGCGGAAGATTGCTTGAGCGTTCTTGAGGGCAGCGGCGACGCTGTTGTGAGCTGTCTCAACAATGCACTTTTCTTTCCCACTACGGCTAGCTTGGCTAGATAATGGTAACCCCTAGTATGTCTGGGCGAGAGGATGGAGTGTTTGTCTGTGGGAATTTTCTTTTTGTAATCTTTTCCTTGCGTAACTTATTAAATCTTGGAGAATATTAGTATCATTCCGATAACTGTTATGGATGATCTTATAGGGCCACATCGTGCTTATGGGTCCAGGTAACTCAAAAGCTGGCCAATCAATCAAATGATATTAGCTAAGCGATTGGTTTTAATCCATGTGATGAACAAAATAACCGCTGTGCTAAAGGCCTAAAAAAGTGTAGGACCTACACTTGGGGCCTAAGGTAATAGGGCTTGTATTTCGTATAATACCCCTTGGGGAGCAAGAAAACACCGGACCTCGATATAGGGTATTAAAATAAACTTAGCAAAAAGTAACCTAAACTTAGGCTAGTTTACCTAAGTATTTTTATCATTTAGGGCTAAGGTCTTGGGTTTTCTTTCCTCCCCTAGCCTGTTAACGCTTGAGTGCAGGACCTATAAGCATGATGTGGCTCTATGGAATAGTCACTGAGCTAGTACTGTAGCTCGTAATAGTCAATTCACTTCCTTTCTACCTACTACTATATCAAGCCCTCAAGTCCTTTGCCTTTCACTCCTTGTGCATAGCCATGTCATCCATCTTCTTCTGTCCAATTGCATTAGCACCGACAGGAGCATCAGGTCCATCAAAGATCTCTGCCACCTCCTCAAGAGAATAACCCTTGGTCTCTGGGAAGAAGAAGAAGATCAAAGTCAAGTGGACAGCAATCGCGACACACCAAACAATATAGTACTTCCAAGCAATAGCTTCCATAGCAACAGGGTTAGCAAAAGCGTTGTAAACACCCGCCAAGTTGCCAGTGAGCTGATACAGCATAGATGCCTTTGCACGGAGCGAGTATGGTGTGACCTCCATGATATAAGTGGCTCCGATGGGAGAACAGGCGTGATACCAGAAAGAGAAGACAAAGATCATGGCCAGAACTGCACCAGCGTAGCCCATGTGTTCAAAGTTCTCCTGCTGGTTGCGGGCAGAGCAGATTGTCCAGATGATGTATGATACACCCATACCCGACATGCCAACGAGGAAGAGTCTGCGTCGACCAAATTTGTCAATCATGGTGGCGAAAACGACGGCTGACAGGAAACCCCAAATTTGGAGACCAGCATTGAGAAGAAGTTGGGTCTTGTGGTCGGTGATGTTGATCGAGTTGAGGACCTTGGCGAGATAGTAAGAGGTGAGAGCGTTACCAGACCACTGCAGCATGGCAGGGATGTACAGAGCAAGGAAGAATCGATGCCAGTTGCCGCGAGTAGAGATCCACTCGGCCCAGCGCGACTTCTTCTGAACCTTCTCGATCTCGAGCGTCGCTGTAATCTCAGCCATCTCAAAGCGGGCCAATCGAGAGTTGGGGTCTCCGTATCCGTGCCACTTCACGAGAATATCCTTAGCTTCCTGATAACGACCCTTGTAGATGAGCCATCGAGGAGACTCAGGTGCAAACATGACCAACGAAGCCTGAACAACAGAGAAAGCGCCCTGAAGAAGACTGGGAAGACGCCATGCCCAAGAGCTCTGCATCTGGAAGCTTCCGTACGTGACCCAAGCCGCAATGATAGCACCCAGTGGCCACGAGACCATCATGAAAGATGTCATCTTTCCGCGATGTGTCGGGTATGTAACTTCGGAGAGGAGAGGAGGCGCCGCAGTGGAAACAATACCGAGACCGAAACCGATGATGAAGCGCGAAGCAACAAACATGCCATAGTTATACGAGCAGGTCTGGACAATCGCGCCAACAATGATAGTAATCGATCCGATAAAGATAGGCTTTCTTCGTCCAAGCCAATCACAGAGTTGGGATGAAATGAGGATGGAAATGAGAACACCACCGTTGGGTCCAAACGTCATAGCGCCGAGACGCGTCCCCTTGGGTTGGCCGAAATATTCCTGCCATTGAGGCAGCGACTGCGCTCCATTGAGCATACTCGCGTCAAACCCGGTAGCAGTTTGAGTCAAGAGACCGCTGAGGAGGAGGAGGTTGAGTTTCCATAATGTCCAGTCGGAGTACCATGGCTTGCGATCGCGGGGAATGACATCGGCGAGGACGAGACCCTGGAAGTCATTAGCGTCGGCGTCGGGGAGGTGAGTTTCTTCAGCAATTTGCTTCGACATCTTGAAGAGAAGAACACTTGACTCAAGTGGAAGTAAAGATGGTTGAGTCTGGTGTTTGTGTTTCGTTTTGAAGATCTCCACAGTCCTTTATATCTATCAATTTGACTTTGTGGGGTTGGAACCAAGGCTGGCAGTGACATTTCCCTCTCCGGTAGATGAACCGAGGAACTCGTCCCATCCATCAGCCAAGATGAACCCCAAAACTTGCTTGTGGGGGAGACTTTGACCGATGCCCGCTGCGCATTTGCGGGTTTTTTACCCCGGATCTACCCCAGATTCGTTAACGCGCCGTGGAGTCTTTGCGCTCGGTTTGGTTAGAGGGTCAATCCCCGCACGTGAGCGTGACCAATATTCTTGGTTCGGGGCAAACGGAGCCGATGGGGGCATTGGACCGGCAGCGGGAGAAGGGCCGGAGGTCGTTACTCCGGGCATTTCGATGCCGAATTTTCAGATCATTAACGCGAAAAAAGGAAAGAATATGCAGAGGACTGGCGAGTTTGTTGCAGCTAACTCGTACGCTTAATTGGCATGGAGATCATGAATGTCGCTCAATTTATTAGTCATCCTTGTAATAGTGTAAAGATACAGGGTAACTTGAGGCGTAACGAGTACTGAGGATTAATTGATCACGTCATTACCTTGATTGCATGGAATACATGGAAAGAAATTGTAACAACAGGCTTGGATTATTCTAGCATTGCTTATAGACGTAGCTGCGACGGTTTCAATTCTTGAAGGCAGTGGCATTGTTACAAATTGTCGTGGGAAAGAGTTAACTATAACCTAACGCATAAAGCAAGCAGTTAATTGCATTGCTTGTGAGTTATCTTATCAAAGATAAGATAAGATAAGATAATAGAACACAAGCTAAGATAAGCTCAGATAAGCTCAGACAAAACCACTAATCCGGAGCAAGTCCTCCACTGTTCACGATTTAGACATGAATTAAATCGAGTATAACTACACTCCCGCTCTTGAATTCCTGCTGGGAGCCCAATGAAACCAAAGCTCTCACTCTGCCTCTCTTGCCTCTCTACCATACATGGACTATTGGCAACAAAATGCATGTCTCAGGCCTTCAGTTAGCCACCGAGAGCTGAAATGCTGAATTGGGTCAAGCGCTCATGGCTTGAACTGTAGGGACTCACTTTTGAGAACCGCCAACTGAGGGAACACGACCTCACCAGCGGGGTAATATGCTCAGTGATTAAACAGATGCGAAAATAGCTTGGCTTCAAACCTGGAGTTGCAACCTGCTTTACGAAATGGGAGCCTAAAATGCTTCAATAGGTATGCTCAGCTAGCCACTGACTGGGTAGTGGTGAGTTGGCAACTAGGCTAACCTGGATCAAGCTCGGGTCTAGAACACCACGTATCCATTCTCTATCACATACCTACAGCTTTGAAGCCTATATGTATGTCGTGGCGTATGCAATGTGATATCTTGTTACGATTCTGGGCATATATGTTTGTGATTGAGAGTAATGTGATAGTGAACTGCTGGAATTTCAGCCAGCCACTCGAGTGGCGCCGCCAATGAATCATAGGTCACCCAGCAATATCCAGACTCACTCTCGCTTCTCATGTGGAATATTGATGACTTCTATAAAGAGCAACAAGCTGTCGCTGAAAGACCAGAACTATATCAGACACATCACCACAATAATATCACAAACTAAGGAGAACAATGGCCGACTATTACAACCTCGACAGACTCGAGTTCCTGACTCATGAGATCCATTCGGAGAGTACTATCCCTCTCATCCAATATTTCATCGAATGCAAGGAGGACGATGGAACTGGTTCTGAAAAACTATTTCATCGTGTGAAGGGAAAGATCGGCCATCGTGATCGCGAGATCCCTGATGAGGCTGTACAGCTGCAGGACATTTTTCTTTCCCTCATTGCGAATGGCCTTAGGAAGGGTGACGAGAAACTTAACGGAAAGCCGACAGTAAGTGCACAGTTGTCCTGAACTTATATCAGCCTGACCAAAACTAGGTAACTATTGTCGGAGCCGGAGTTTCTGGTTTGTGCGCTGGCTACGAACTGAAAAAAGCCGGTTTCAAAGTCACGATCCTTGAGGCTTCCTCACGAGTAGGCGGCCGAGTCAAGACATTCCGAGAGCCAACCTTTGCCCGCGGACTTCATGGCGAGGGCGGTGCTATGCGCATTCCAGCCAATCACTACTTGCTGCACAAATACATCGAGAACTTCGGACTCAAAGACGAGCTCTTCGACTTTGAGATGAAGAACAAGTTCATTTATATCTCGGGCTATGGTGAGACGATTACCTACGACCACTTCAATGATCTCTTGAGTAATCGTGATAAGAAGCTACTCAAACTCTTCCCTGGTCTTCGTGAGTGCGAAAAGGGCAAAACCTGTGATGATCTTTTCACGCATGCGGTGAAGCCAGTTGTGAAACTTTTCTGGGAAGTCTACAAGCGTGAAGCCACGCAGCCCAAGATCCCAGAGAAGTACGACTATGGGGCAGTCAAGAAGGCATATGCCGCTATCACTGAAGAGTTTGATAAGTATACACTGCGGTCTTATTTGACTGATGTTGCGGGGTGGACTGAGGATGCCTTGAACCTCTATGATCTTGGTAACGCTCATGTCGTCTTCGAGAATGGGTTTATCGAGTCCTTTAAGGACGCGTTTCTGTCAAGCAACAAGGGTGGTGACCAGGCTGGTATGAAGCAGCTCCAACAGGGAATGGATGCAGTTCCTAATGCGTTTGTCTCTACCAAAAGAGAACAAGGCAAGTCTTCGATTCACAAGGGTGCGCATTTGTCGTCGCTGACATAACTTTATCGCAGACTCACTGGTAGATGATATCATCTACGGCGCGAGAGTTACCGAGATTGGAGAAGCCGAGATGGAAAAACCCCAAGTCCCCTTGCAGCCCAAAATCAAGGTGACATACGAGGTCACTGCCAACAGCTTGAAGACATCCATCACATCAGACTACCTTATCCTTGCCATCCCGTACACGGCGCAGCGAACAATTGCCAAGTCGAAGCCCTTCGCACCTCTGCAGGAGATGGCAGTCCGTGATGTTCGCTACGTGGAGGTTACCAAGATTCTCCTCCAGTATAAGACGAGATGGTGGGAGGAGGTATTCGGTCGCGCCAAGCAAGGCAAGGATGGCGGCTTAGTCAGTGATCTTCCAATTCGCTACACCATGTTTCCGGTAACGGAAAAGAACAGCCAGTTCGAACATTCCAACCGTGGTGTCATCATGGCAGCATACACCTTTGAACAAGACGCAACTATCCTTGGATCCCTTTCCCCAGACCGACGAATCCAGATCGCCGCCGAGAACCTCAACAGGATCTTCCCTGGAGCCAAGTCACTTGACCTGCTCGAAGCCGGAGCATCGCAAGTCTTCCCAGCTGATGAGCTGGCTGGTGGAAGTGCATTTTGCTACTTTGGTCCAATGCAGAAGACCAAGTTCTTGAATGTTATGCAGAAACCTGATTGGGAGAATAGAGTATTTTTTGCGGGTGAGCAGGCTAGCTTCACTCACGGATGGATTCAAGGTGCCTTTGAGGCTGGACTTCGATGTGTTCTGCAAATCTGGTCCGCTGCTGTTGAAGGAAAGGCACAGTGAGCAAGAGTATAGGAGGCTTTAATCTGATCGCCCAAGTTTATTTTTTGTATGCATTTCATATCTTTCTCTAATCACACATCATAACCACGAAACTCCACTCAATATCTTATTCCGGTGGTGAATTCTGGCTTCCTGTTACCAGGACTAGCAAAATACTTGTTAAACTTATAACGGGATGCGAGAAGACTTAGCTCTCGGTGGCGATACAAGCTCTCAGTTACGAATCTCAAATGCACATATTATATCTAGTTCCCGACTTGGACATGATGCCCACAATGCCCCAAATCGTAGCCACCAATAACGGTACCCTGCTGTGGATACTGGGAGACCCCAGCTGTTTTCGTCTACGATGAGACATAGCCCAAGCTTAAATCTTAATTATACACATTTATAGCACAGTTATTACATAGCAAGGCAGAATGCTAGGGACGAACAAAGTGCCTCAAGCCATTAGGGTAAAAAGACCCTGTTAGTGATCGCCAAGCCCCGTTTCGGAATTGCTTAGCCCCCGCTAGTAAAATATTAAACCACCACTTGAATCCTTTCTATTAAAAGGACCCCAATTCCACTTTAATTATACATGGTTATCCATGTATACAATCTCCTCTCGAAACGGAATTCCGTTCAATACCCCTGCTTTTAAGCAGTTAAGCTTCTTTAAGTTCCCTAGATTGAGACTGCGCAGCATTATGCACATAATCAGGCTGTGCAGATCCTTCGTTAGAAATCCTTTAATTAAAATTCTTTGCGAAAACTCCTGCTGGCGACGGCAGGATCATTTGAAATAGAGACAGCACTAGGCTATACAGCCGAGTAAAGTAATATAAGACATCGCATCACCTCTGGCAATAAACGATCATCAGCCAACTACTTCTACTTCGCTACCAATTAACTCAAGACTCTAGAGCCATGCCTTCTGCCATTAACCGAGTGACGGCCTTTGGCCTTTTACTCCTCGGTTTACCTTCCAGCACTCTCGCTAAGCCAATAGATATACAGCCACGCCAAAATGTCCCTGGCGACACGCCCTTCGTCAGCTTTGATGCTTGTAGTGATTCTCAACGCCAGGACATCGAGAAGGCTTGGGCCGATGTGGTCACGCTTGTCGGCGTTTCGAAACAGTTCAATCCTCCCGGGACGATTGAGTCTAGGATCTTTGGAGATGACATCAACCTAAGATTCGAGGATATATCCCGTATATACAGTGAGAGCCTCTGCTTTGTGTCAAGCTGCAAATGTCACGAGCTAACAGTAAACAGCTATTTTCCACAATATCGAGGAACTGAGCAAGAATGGGCGCAAGATGCAGATTTCTTGCCAAGATGTCTACCAGGACCACAGGGCAGCAAATGACCAAGTTACATGTGGAAATGTGATTCAGTCTTCATCTGGCTCCATCGGCGCCTACGCATTTTCTACCGAGGCGACCATCGAGAAGTCCACCATTGTTCTTTGCGATCCCTTTTGGGCGCCCGGCCAAGAGTTTCTGGGGGAGATAGTTGACAATCTCCGAAAGGCGCCAGAAGGTGACAGAAAGAATCCGAATCTCATGGTCGGCAAGGGTAAAATTCTGCTTCACGAGCTGACACACCTTCCCGCACTGGCAGAGGCATCGACGAATGATGGTGAGTGGTTTTGGTCGCAATGATAATTGAGCTACAAATGCTGATGGAATTCTCAAGTTATTGTCACCGATCAACTTCTCAATGACGACTCGAATGTGAAGGCCTATGGGATTAGAATGGTGGAAAGACTCGCCAGAAACAAGAATTGGCGCGCTCGTACGGCCAAGAATGGTAGGCAGCAAACAACTTTTACAAGATTTGGCACTAACTGATTGTTTTCCTTACAGCCGACAGCTACGCATGGTATGCGACCGAGAAGTACTTTGAAGGCATGTTCGGCACCCCAAACGCAGCCTATGAGAAGAGAGATGGAGAAGAGGATGATACTCCGACTGAGGATCCAGCGCCTCCCGCAGGTCCCACTAAGGCACTCAACATCATCCTCGAGAACAAGCGTCACGGAGTCCCGATGGACAAAGACTTCTACGACACAATGAACTGGCTATTCTACTCCACCGACTTTGGGCCTGCATCGCAGTGTGCGCTCAACCCCGCTCTCGCCATTCATGCCGACGTATCTATTGATACCCTATCGATTGATGCGCTGAGAGACGACCACTTTCCTGCTGGCACATTCGATGTCAAGACTCAAGATGGAGACTGTCAGTATAAGAATGATGGCACAGGAAATCCAGGAGCCTTGTGGTGCGGTGACCAGGGACACTCATGCAGGGCACACCCTGACAGAAGGACCTTCACTTATTGTCGCGATCTTGACAAGTCTGCGCAGATTCAGCATGCAGCTATGGTTGTTTGTGAGTGGTAGCCTTGAGATCTTGGTTGGCTACAAAGGGTGCTCGCTCTTAGATTTGACATAGATGTTAGCCCCGCCTGGAGTAATCGGTAGGATAGGTGCCGAGTTGGATAGTTTGTTGAGTTCAACCTTGTATATATTTGTGAATCTCTTCATCGTCGAGATCTGTTACACTCGCGCATATACAGATATCACCTGGAATCATAAAGTCTTTATACATAGTGGGGTTAAGCTGTAGCAAGACTTATGACTCAAGATAGGCAGGCTAGAAGTATCCTTAGGGCCTGGACTTTATGAACTTATACAGGATCTAACGACATTATGGCCATTAAAGGTAGCACGAACCTAAAATAGATTGTGAAATAGGCAGCTTAAACGTGAATAAATTAATTCGGCTTTTGTTTAATACAGTCCTATCAAGTTATTACCACGAATAAGTGTCTAACGCCATAGATAGACCGATGCCTTGTTAGGATAGGGCAGCCTTAAAGCTTATACAGTAGTTTTAACAAAATGGATTTAGGTATTTGCCCTATATAAGATTAAACTCATTATGCGAGACTTGTAGGTATAGATTAATGATATACAAGAAATCTTAAGTTTTGATACTTCTATTTTAAGTCAACGTTAAAAAGCAACAATTTATTCTATAATATAACATTAAATATTTAAATTATCTAGATAGAAAATAAAAGTTATATACAAATGCCTCAAGAGAGGTAATATAGCGTTTTAACGTACCCAATACTGGCATACTTACTGCTAGAGTAAATGTCCATATCTGCGAACTGCGCCGTAGGTAGAGGTGATACCAGGAGGGGTTGGCTGGCTGTTCAAAGGGAGGAACTGCCCAGAAGTCTTAATGCTCTTGTCAGAATTGAAATGAACAGGGCCAATGACGAGCTGAAACACGTCCGTATTCTCATCTTTGTCAAACTGGATGACCCAGACAAGCTTGTACCTGATCAATCTCCAGACTATCACGCACTGGAATGCGTTATGCAGGACGAACGACAAAGCCACGAATATTACTGCCAGAATGATGCCCAGCCACCAGGACCTTCAGCCAGACTTGTCGTCCAGGAGTCGATTGCCGTAATGCGTAACGCCATTGACGACAGTAGTTGTACCGTTATTTTTGACGTTGCAATTTTCATCAAAGTTGAGACCGTCAACACTGATAGAAGTATAAAACTTTATGCCGGTCAAGGTATTAACGGTAGTAGGCAGGTAGACCGTTGGCATCCTTTCCCTGAACCCAGGCATTGCGGCCATTGTCCTTGAGCTGCTGATATATCTGAGACATACCGTTGATGACCTTGAGGTAACCAGTCGTGCTTTCACCCCAATTAAGGCCATTTTTAACACTCTGGAGAAGAGGGACGGGCCGAGACTTTAGTCCTTTATATGCTACAAGTAGATACTGCTAGAGACTCTTGTTAGCCTCATAAGAGAAATCTCTATGAGCTATCTAATAAAGTTCTACGCCCAGAAAAACGTGATTTGATCTTCGGGCCAACAAACGGTCTAATCCTGTTCTCGCTGATCCAACTTATCCTTTTGTCTGCATCCCAGCTCACATAGTCGTCGAGGCGGAGGAGCTTTGCCCCATGACTCTCCAGTATTTCTCTAACCTTTGTCATTTGATCATCTTCAGGTCTTGCTTCTGTCAATGATGGCTCATCATGCAAATGAAGGATATCCAAAGGACTCATTGTGACCTTGCCATTGCCCTGCATCGCGTTGACAACCGCATCGTGGTCGAGTAATAGCTGGATAACTTCAGGCGTTACAGTTGCGTGAACACATGCAAGCCCTAATGAACTCAAGCCATCACTATTGACTGCATTTGGGTCAGCGCCATGCTGAAGTAGTTGTCGGATAGCTTCGAGTCGTGGCACGAGTGAATTATCCTGCTCCGTAGTTGTTACGACATTTGCGGAAACGCCAACGTGACTGACATCGCCTGCCGGAGTGATCACCACATCATCGTTATCATCCTCATCAGCATCAAATATCCACGTCATCATAGCGAGTGCAAGCGGCGTGTTCCCACGAATGTCTCGAGCATCGACGTCTGCTCCCCATTCAAGAAGCTTCCGAGCTTTCACTAACTCATCTCCACACCCGCTGCGGAAGATTGAGTGGAGAGGGGTTTCTCGTAACCAATCTACCCTTTGGGCATTCACATCAAATCCAGTTGATACTAGTGCCTCTGCAAAGGCCCACCTGCCATTCGTGATGGCGGAATGAAGCAATGATCCATGAGTTTGACCTTTCATGCGCCTGATGAGAAGCTTCATGACCTCGATTCCCTGCTCGGTTTGGGGCACAGAAGCCAGGCTTCCATGGATAATGGCTTGAAATTCTGATTCCTCATAGTCTTTCCAATGCGATACGAGAATATCAATTAGGTCCCCCCGGCATTCTGCTGCAGCCTTTTCAAGAGCTCTTCCAAGTTGGAGTGGTTTACCGTGGTAAGATGTGCTTCCAGCCACATCGAGAAGAGCCTTGACTATGTTAGAGTCTCCACCCGCGACGGCTTCACAAATTGGAGTATCGAATTCAGGTAACCTTGAACCTCTCCAATTCTCCGGCCTTTTACCAAATGAAAGAACAGTAGCACCAAGGTCTGCACCACTTTCTGCCAACAGGCGTACAAAGTCGACTTCCTTTCGATTAACGGCCAGGCCAAGAGGGGTGAAGACCGACGAACCAGGAAGATTTGGATCCGCTCCGTGCTTGAGAAGTATCTTACAAGCTTCAATCTCATTGCAAAGAATAGCCAGATAGAGTAAGCTGTCGCCTTGATTGTTGCATTCATTGGGGTCAAGCTTCCCACTATCTAACCAGCTCTTGAGAACTTCGTCAAGACCAAGCGTAATGAGCCCAAATACTGGCTTGCTATATGGGCGAGTCAAAGCCTTCAGAGTGGTAAAATTAGAGGCTTTCAAATTCGTAGTAACAGACTCGACGGGATCTCGCAACTCCCTGGGATATTCATCCAAGTAGAATGAATTTTGATCAAGATGTATCCACGCCTTGTAAGATGTAGTTGACTCAGAGGGTGTACCCAAAAATTGTTCCATCAAAGAGATTAAGCTATAGCAGCTCGTTCTTTCTGAATTGGTGCAATGATGTGCATTATGATATGAAAGGGATGAGGCACAGTACAAGGTCCATGCTTCCAGCGGCGATCCTTCGTAACCCTCCAGGTATGGTTGAAAGACCTGAGAGAAACAAGACTGATTATCGTCATGGCTGTGAGGATTGACCAATTCCATATAGCAGTTGAATGGGGGAGGCTCAAATCGGGGTCTTGTGCCTGTTGAAATAGCACTGCGTTGAGTTCGATCTGAGACCGATGCATCCGAATCTTTACCTGAAGAGACCTCTCCAACGACCCCACTACTACCTTTCTCGAGTGAACCTGATTCAGCTGCCATTTCTTGATCCTCGTCTTCGGATGGTATTATTCTGATAAGTCTTCTCCGCTCGAACTCCGACACGCGAAGTACCACAGCAGCTCCCCAATCTTCTTCTTCATCAGTTTCGCAATCTACCTCTCCTCCTCTTTCAGTCTCTCCGGGTAAACTGAGGCAAAGCAGTGTTCTCAGACAGATTCCTGCAAGAAAATCATGAGCTTCCGTTGAGCTCCAGTGTTTTGTTTCCAGATATTCTTGAACTGAGAGATGTGCGAATCGACAGATGGAATCTTTGGTAACTCCAAACTTATGCTCCCATATTACTTTTGCGGGCGATGAGCGGATATTGTCAACTTCTTTATATAAATACCCACCGAGGTAGGGCTCTTTCTTTATCTCTGAGGCTATACCCCTTTCTTCTGACCCATCTGTAAAGATGAGGAGGTTTTGACAAGCTTCCAGCACATAAGCTATATCAACATCTTGATCCAGGATGAATTCGTGTGAGGGATGTTGCGCTACAGCAATCGCCAGCTCGAAGGGGTGAAGAGGCCTACGAGACGCCATGACGACCTTGAAAGCAGCAAAAGCAATGTCTCTTTTGCTACCGATTTGGTTTGAGATCTGATCATATATCTTGTCGTACGCAGCTTCAAGGCCCTTGGGTAACCCATCAAGATAATTCGCAATGTCCGCGTTTCTCTCCAATTGTAGTAGCTCTCCGATGTGGAGTGTTGCCCACTGGAACATGCCTTGACTCTTCTCTTGAAAAGTACGTAAAATCTTACGTCGGAGTTTCGGATATAGTCTCTTCTGACAGAAATTACTTTGTTCCATCTTCTTCAAGATGTACTTCTCAATATCCGCCTGGTTATCGTTGGCAGTAACCTCGAGATAGGTTCCGTTGTGGTAGCGATTTCTCAAATCCTGATCTGTGCGGCTGGCGATGTATATCTTAACGGATTGCTCGAACTTTTCGACCATTTCATCCAGCAGGTCCATGAGAATGTGCCTCGTACCACGGTCGCATTCATCCAGACCATCCACCACGATATAGACACAGTGATATCCTGCAACAAGCTGAAGAAGTAATTGCTTGCAATCTTCTGCGACAAGCCTATCACTGGAAAATCCCTTCACTTTCCTTTTCAAGTACTGATCTTCTACACATGACTCGATGCTAGGATGGTCCCGGGGCACACACAGCTGCCGCACGAGGCTGCGCATGATGGCAACAGGTTCATTATGATCGGCGCGATTACGGTCGCAGTAGAAGTAGGCGAAGCCAATATTATCTCCAGGTTCACAGGGCAATGTGGTCAAAAGGTCGTCAATGACTCGGGACGACAACTTTGTCTTACCGGCACCCGCTTGGTCATGTTAGTCTCAGGCCACGGGAGAGAGGGGTAACTCACGTATGCCATTTAGCCATAGCAGGGCGGATTGTTTAGATTCCCGCCACGTCGTGTAAACTTCGTGACTAATCAACCAGTCGCCGGTACCATCGACCCGTTCCTTGCGGGCTACATAGTGGTCACTCTCGTGAGGAATATCTGAAACCCATTGAAGTATCTTACATCTCTCTTCCTCGTTCAGTTGTTTCCAAAGACCTGCCATTGCACCGTCGAATTGTGAAATAATATTCTTGAGCTTCTGCCTGGTATCTTGCGAGCCGTCTTCAAGTCGTTGGAGGACTGATTGTGTAGAAGTGCCTTCGCAAAGGTTTGCCTCTGTAGTGACTCGTGTTTCTAACGTTGCAATCTCCTTCAGTCTCTCAGAGACCTCCCCTGGTTGACAAAAGGCCTTCAATATTCGAGCCCCAGTATTGATATCTGTCAAACGTATATAGTATGCGAGAAAAGCAAATATCCTGGCATAAAGATAGGCCATAGCATCGGAAAGCTTTTTTATGGCTCTTGACTGAGATACTGTTGTTTGTACAGGATTTTCCAGGTAGAGCTGATGGTATATACTGCATCGCGAGATGAGACACACCACTTGTTCCAGCCCAACGACGATCAGTCCCATCTGCTCCTGGTCTGCAGTCAGGACAGATAGAACAAGCTTGACAGCTGACCACGGTATACCAGCATGTACAGGGTCAATTTGCGAGACTATATCTCCAATGGCCTTGAAGGAGTCCAGCCACTTCACAATCTTAGACAGCAGATCTCGTATTAAGATTCTTCGACCGCTGAATGTAATTTTCCATGCCTTCTCACGTGATATCTTCTCCTTCTGAGCAATGGACTCTTGCAAATCAGCGAGAACCCGATCGGCATTATCGTGAGCGTGTATACTTTCGAGCAGCGTTCGATCATCGTCATTTAAGTATCCTGTAGCTTGTCTCCATGGGTCCCTCTCACTTCTCAGCGGGGTCATCATTCCGGTTGCCGCGACTCCTTCAGTCGCCACCTCTGCAGCCATGGCTGGAGATAGAACAGGGGCTTCGTCTTGGTTTATGATAGACTGTGAGTCGGCGCATGACTGACCAGATGCAATAGAATCTGTATCGACTAAGGACCCGGAGCCCTTGAGATTCGTGGGCCTTGATGAATCTTTTGCGCCCAGAAGACTGTTGTTGCCCATGGAACTCTTGTCAACGGATCTTGATCGCTTCCGGAACCATCTCCTAACTTTCTCGCTTCGAGAAACCTTTGTTGTTTCCATGATTTCGAGATGGCTTCTTCGGGGCTAGACATGTAACACTAGTCGTTTGCTCGCGGAGAAAGTGAGGGGCTTTGCCTAAGATAAAATCCTTGGGCAGATATTGTATGATTGGTTAGTGTTATGTCAGCAAATGTTGGTGCAGATCTTTACTTAGGGCAGCGCGTCTTGCAAGGCGGGGTATTATAGATATGACGTGGCAAGAGCTTCTCATTACCTACTATCATTATGGCTATTGTATGTAACTATACTGATCGAATTGCCTTTTAATAAATAGGAAGTTGTTCTCACTTAAGCGGCTAAGAGAGTGGCAATAGGAGCTAGCAATAAAGTTGTCTATCGTTACGTTTTAGCTCTTATCGGCTGCATCGCGATCTACACCGGGGCTGGCCGATCTAGACTGAAAAGAAATGTAACATTAGAGGCGTAGAGCAGGATGGCCCTACCTGTTATCTCTCCCTTCCTTTTCTTGCAATCGGAGATGCTTCCGTCAATCTGACGGTGGGGCTGTTGCTACGTAAAGTTAATGTTAGTTGATCCTTCTGTATTTAGCCAACAATAACCCCCACCCGGAAGGCCTCATTATGAAGATACTTATTCTTAAATTTATAGTAGGTGTAACTAAAGGGCCTCTTAATGGCTTGATTTTTATCGGGCTTTTAGCAGGCTTTATAATAAAAGATAGGACTTTCTGGCAAAATAATATAGAAGTATAAATT
>JAAQPF010000153.1:0-65419 GCA_013396165.1 Fusarium globosum | reverse complement strand
GTGCCGCCGCCAACCATACGTAACATCAGGCTGTTACTTATCAAGGTTAACTCGGGCAACGACTTGTTGGCATGTGATAAGCAATGGTGAGCCAAGGTCCCCCGGGGGGTGGTGGGGTGGGGGCAGCGTGATTACAAGTTGACTCGAGGCGTGTCCGGAGATTTCGTTAGCGCCGGTCACTTCCAGCCAACACGCACAGATCACTTCGATCACACGATGGAGCCTTTGTCTCCATTATAACGAATGTTGTCTATATGCCTGTGTAGTACTGCATGTTACGACTCTTGAAATGTGGTAAGCGAGGAGGGCTACGGGCTCCGCAGCAGTAGCACCAACAACACATCTTGCATAAACAAAGTTGAGATGGTTGCGTCGAGAAAACCTCGTTCGCTGATGAACTGGATGATGACGACAGCGAGTGGTCTGATGATAACGGTTGTTGGTGATGAGGCTGTCTGCCTGGATGGTGTAGCTACTTCCGAGGCACACCGCACATGAGATTCACTTCACTGGCTAGCTAGGGATCAATCGAACTTCCCAGGTGGGGACTACCTCATGCGGCATATCTCTAGCAGCCATTCTTCCTCCTTGCCAAGCTCCAAGACGTCATTTCTATCGAAAGAGTGTGTTTGACAAGCGGCCCGTTTGAACGCTTATCATTAATTTTCTGCCCTTTCAAGAACCACCAAATTGAGTAGTACCAGGAGGGCTAAATACGATTATAAGAAGGACCAGAAATCCACGTAATGAAGTCTGTCCAACACATAGCATTCTCAATTGTAAAAGTCATCTCGACATCCCGATACAGCACTTAGCTCACAAATCGCCGCCTATCGCTACCACAACTTCAATCTTTGTTAAATCCAACACGCCAAGTGATCTTAAGGTGGCCAAAAACGGGATGATGTTTGAGAACTCCTGCTCATCAAGTGCAGTCCCTAGCGGAACACCAGCTTCGGCCACACCTGGCAGAGAGATCCCCCGTCCAAAGGCCCAGGATCGTTAGTTTTACCCAGACGCCGTCAAACACGATATCGCGGGTCTTAACTTGCCCTCTGAATTCATCGAAGAGGCCCTGGCTTGCGCATGGGAGTATTCCAGATGCGTAATTCCTACTTTCACCAATTGGGATCGCTATGTTGCTTTCATGCGATGCATCATTATAGAAACTATTGCCGAATTTCGGGGTGGCCTTATCAATGATGCTGCCGATAATTCGGTCCTGAGCTACGATCTCGATAGTGTCCTTCACGCCCTCTTCTCTGGCACAGCAGCCTACAAAGATATGGTCCGGGAGTTCAAGACATTTTTAATCATCTCTGCCGAGAAGTCCAGCCACAAACGCGACTCGAAGCTCTTCCATCATTATGTACGATCGTTAGTCGAATCGCCGAAGACTTGGTTTCGAATGCGCGACTGCGATGCTCTTGCTCGGTTTACGATAGCTGCAGCTTTGGCATGCAACGATCTTGACGACATCTGGTATAACGAAGAACAACTGCAAATCCTGACGGAACTTAGTGTGACCCTTTACGACGCCGTGGCTTTCTACAAACATCGCGCCGAGGGTGAAACGAATAACACCTTTGCATACGCCGGAGAAGAGACACGCAAAGAGAGCTTTCGACGTTGTCGTGAAATTATTTGGGCACTTGATGTGGCATGGGCTCACGACCATGCGGGAAGATGCGTCATCAATTTCATTCGTCCCTTTGGAGGTCCAATCCATATGATGATGCGGCGCTATCGCTATGTTGAGGAAGAATTGACGATTGGGCGACCTGAGACGGAGTCAGTCGTTGCCCAGACACGCCAGAACGTCAAGCTTTGGAGCCGAAACGATGCTGCTGACAATCTAACACTGGAAGATCGTGGGCAAAAGAAATACGAAGAACTGATAGCCCGCGGCGATGAGCTGATGTTTACTGGGCTTGCTAGAATTTTAGAGAGGGCGAGCCAAGAGCGCTGTGAGGTCTGCGAATATGGTACAGCCTACGGTGCCCGTATAATTGGAGAGTTCAGTGGAGTTCGGCTCTGTAAGAGCTGCTTGTCTGAGTGGACAAGGTATTTGCAAGATGTGCCGAGCCGAGCAGTGAGAGTGTTCCCGGTGCTTATGCAATATTTGCCGGAATTTGAGAACACCGAGTAATCTTCCAGAGACATGGAGAGAATTAGAGACACGGGCGTGTATGGATCCTCGACTCCTTAGGATTGCGGGGCGGTGGCTAAATAGAAGGAGCTCATGACGGGTAACCGTCAACCGGGAGTTCTGCCTAGCTTTAAAACTTTTTGGCTCAACCCGATTAGTTAGGTATAAGGAAGCGTAGGGGAGTTTTAAAATCGACGCGTCAACCTAATTACAAGGCCGTTGGTAGCTTGCAGAGGGTTTGGCGGCATTTATAACTACGCGGACCATCAGAAGAGTCGATCCCTTCCATGTACCCAACGGCATCTTGCGGTTTCTATAACCAGTATGTGCGAGCACAGAGGTTACCTCAAAGAACTCTCCTGCAACCTTACCCAAGGAATCTCCAGAGTCATCTGCAGACCATTAAAAGATGATGATAGAATCGCGAATTCGACGAGCCTATGGTGGCTCCAGGTGTCGCAGAGAAACAGAGGTCCCTTCCATACGTATGCACTGCAGCCGGTTCAGTCAGCACAAGTCCAGGTTTGCGGAGGAAAACTGGCTGCACTGACTAGAAGGTTCGACCCCTTCGTCGGACAGCACATTCCCAAATGCCAGCGTTACTGACCTCGGCGACGAGGCTATTCCTTTCCAGCAAAGTGACGAGCACCATCACCTCGTACTTGCATGTGACACGCCACTTGTTTGGCTGATGGCGCTTCTGATCCCCGCTCCCCCCTTGATTGAATGTGCAGGGTGGGGTGTGCTTAAGAGAGGCGTGTGAAGCCCAATACCCGGTTGATGGGTTGCCGCTAGGCCAGCGCACGACCATAGCGGCATAGGCTAATCCGAATAAAGAAATTTTCATTCAGAAAGATTTCCTTTTTTGGTAGCAGCGTTCCTCGTCTGATGCACACCATCCACACACCGCGAGGCAGCCCGTAAATAGCCGCAGGCAACGTATACTCTCTCCGACACTTGAAAACTCTTCACGCCATGCACGAGAGCCTTTTTTTATCGCCATAATGAGAGCCCCATCAAGGCATGCACCGCGGCACAGCGGCCCTTCGGCTTGGGGGGGTTGGTCGTTGGCCTGATGAACCCAACGTGGGTGCGAGTACTACATCGCTAGCCATGGCTGAGTCGAAGGTGCCCCCGGACACGCAAAGCTGACTCATGAATAATGCCTTCTGCCCATTCCAGGAAGAAGTTAATGTGCGGCGCCGCAGGGGGTATCATGCAGAAGCAAGGGTTCCCAAAGCCAAGCTTTCGAATGTCAAGTAGGCAAGTACGCACCTGGAAGTGTGACGAGAAGGCCATCACAATCTCTGTAGCGATGACTTCTCAATGTACGTGCTTGGTGCGTTGGATCAACAATCGAGCCTTAATTAGTCTCAAATGTTCCAAGCACCAAATTTATATCAACAATTCTTTATCACCACCTGATCTTGGACAAAGGCCGATCGCAACCAGAACTGAGCTTTAAGAAGAGTCATTTATCAACTTCTCTTCCGACAACATCAAAGGCTTCCCCACCATTACTTCCACCTGCCCTTTTTGCTTCACCTTCCAGCTTTCAGAATAGTTGACGTGGGTACCGAACCTGTGGGCTTCCGTGTGCCACGTTAGAGCATGCTATTCTGACCGTGAAGAATGTTCAGTGGTGCGCGAGTGATGGATGTGATTCGGTCAGCTCTGAAGCTCCGGAAGTTGGCTTTATGAGGGACATCTACCGGTGCGCGGAATGTACCTTGGCTTGCTTATCAACGACAAAGACCAGTGGGAGAGGACTGAAATGGTTGATCGACCTTTGCGACGCTGTCCCCCCTAAAGAGGACGATGAATCATTCGTGTACGACAGATATGATGAAATAGACACTGATGGTGATTCTGACTCAGGAGATGCTACCCGAGAAGCCAAGAAACTGTGCAACAACTCTAGGCCTGCCGAGGACGGGGAATCGCAATGGCTTCGTATATGTGACTATCTCGGGGACCATATGCATATTGAGAAGTTTGTGAATGGGTGGATTGCATTCTACGACGTGCTCACTAGCCCATGGTGGAACCGAGCTTGGATCTGCCAAGAATTTCTGGTATCCAGTAACGTCTGCTTCATGTTCGGCAATCATTTCCTCTCATGGGAGCAATGCTGGAAAACCATGCAAGCCTTTTGCGGAACACACAGATATATCTTAACAAATAGGAATCACTTTCTAGAGCTCCGGAACCTCCCGGTAGGCTGTCCCGGAGACCGTCAGCTTTGCCGTATCCGCGACGTTGTTAAGAAAAGAGACCTCAATCGTCAGATCGATCATGTGGGCATGGCTTTGAAGATGAAAATCCAATGGAGTGGGAGCATGGATATCAAGTTTCTTCCATCACATTCGCGATCTTGCAAGTCAGCCGATGATCGCGATCGAGTATATGCGATTCTGGGATTAGCTTCGCCTGGCTATCAGATCTTTCCGGACTACTCACAAGACATGACCGCAGCGCAAGTCATGATTGCGACTACCAAGGCGATCATAGATAAGGAAGATAGCCTGTGTATACTTACACAAGCTACTGCATTAGTTCGATCTGGGAATGTCAACGTGCCTTCGTGGGTCGTCGACTGGTCTAGTAACGAAGCCTCGGATATTCGAAACAATCATTTCGGGACGAGGCTATTTAATCGACTGAGCGGCGTGCCCCGAGAATCCCCAGAACACATTTTTGAAACCATAACAGGCACATATCAGAGGAAACAAGCACACATCCTCCGGGTTTCTGGAACTCTCCTCACAAAAATATGGCTAGTCAAAAAGAAATTGCCGATTGCGGATTTTATAGGGTCGAAGGGATGGCGAGGGGGAGCTCTAGCTTCCATCAATGACGGAGATGAAGTATGGATCCTACAAGGGCTTAGAGTACCAATCGTCCTGCGACCATACCGTGATGGATACCAGGCCATTAGCTGTGCTTTCCTTATAGAGCCGGATGGTGAGATTTTCGGGAAACCGGTGATGTCTGCCGAAGAGGGAAGGGCTAGGAGGAGTCGCATAATATTATACTAGCGCACGAATATCAATATTTATGGATTGATAGTCTAGGGCTTGTCAATACTTGTTCGAGTAATAATATGTGTAATTATAACTTCAAGAAGTACCATAGTGTTTTAATTACATCTTTGTTTGGGAAGAAAACCAGACACTTATGTTCTATGATCAAGGCACTTACCACAGTTAGTGATATGGTGCTCCTATGGTGCCTTGGCCTCAGAGAATTCGTCACTAAGCCGACCGCTTTCTCAGATATGCATCATACATCGGGCCTAAAAATGTAATATCCAAACATCACCGAGTCTCTGGTTATCCTCCCCAAGACCTCCATGGACAACCACAGCATCCTTTACATTACGATCCCGCACAGCATCAGCGTTAAACCAACCCCTAGCAACAGGTCCATCATCACCAACTTCCACTTTCTCCCAGGTACTCCCCTCAATATCAAAAGCCCACACATCAGAGAGCATCTTTCCAGCACCAGCGTGGCCTAGAGCGCTGGGGTCTCTCTCGCCAAACATGGTGACCAAGAATGTCTTACTCTGCACTGAGATTGCCAATAGTGTTGCGACACTTCTCGCCTCAGGGCCCTCATCGCCATCTGGCTTGTAAGTAACCGTAGACCATGAACGAATGTTGATGTTGTAGATATCCAGTGCGCCACCCTGTTCTGTTTTGCCATCGAAGCCATTCATGCGATACAACTTCCCGTCGTGAAATGCGATGGAGGATCCACCGCGCGCAGGCCCTGGTGCAGAAGGAAGCTCAGTCCATGCCTGTTCGGTGACGTCAAAAACCCAAAGATCATTCAATCGGTTCTGCTCAGGGCATCCAGAGTGGAGGTAAAGCTTGTCTACTCCATCTGAGGCGATGCAATGGTAGCTTCGACCAACTGGGAATGGTACAGAAGGATCTGCGGGCTCTATAGAGTCCCATGTATTCTCTGCTGTGTTGTAACGCCATATAGCGCCCTTTTCTTCGATAGGCTTCATTTCGAGACCACCGCGTCCGGAGAAGAGGAAGATGCTGGTTCCGATGGTGGTGCTTGGGCTGCCAACGCGAGGTGAGGGAGCGTTGGCGGGGGCCGTGAGCGTTTGAGCGCCGTGTTCTGCAAGGGTCAGGAAATATAAAGTAGTAGTTGGCTATGAGAGTACCTTGGGTATCGAGGCTGACAACATCGACTCTGTTGTCAACTGGTTCACGTGGAAGCAACTCGCCGCCAAAGATGTAGGTCTTTTGGCCAACTACTGAGACAGCTTGGGAAGAACGGTAGAGGCGCTTGCTGGAAGTGATATGAGACCAGGTGACCTTTGGTAGCTGGATAGAAGTCATTGTGATATTTGAATTGCAAAACCATAGATGGTTGACGCTGTAAAAATGCGCCTGGGTGACAGGAGGGAAGGTCTCTATTTATACTCCCTCAAGCACCTTTTTGGGTTCCAAGTATCGAACATAGTCCACCTGCTTCTCAGTTTATCATCATTACTGCAGCTAGGTGATCAACATAAACATAATGGTGCCATGCACGAGAATACAAGTCGTAACCCCACAGCGGCATGCGGACTCCGCGACCCCCATCAAAATAACAGACTCACCAATAAGCGCAGCGAATTCACGGCACTTGCGACATTGAGGTTAGCTCATCCTCCAAGACCACGGCCCATAAAACCACCACGGAGTCCGCCTCTCCGATGGAATATCCTAACCATTCAATCAACAATGCCTCCAAGACGAGCCTGTGACGGCTGCTTCAAAAGAAAGGCACCACAGCCCACGTTTCGATCCCTGAAATATCCATAGACTAACGAAAATGAACTAGATCCAATGCATCAGACTAGATCCCGAACGGCAGTGTGAAAGGTGCGCGAAGCTTCATCTCGATTGTGCATCTAACAGGGAGCCGCACAGTAGGAAGTAAGTCCTTTGACATCATTAAGTGAAGGATCCGGCTGACCTACTACAGACATGTCCTCGTAAACCAGGTCGCGAAGCTTGAGAGTCGGGTCGCTGAGCTTGAAGCATCTCTTTTGCAGATGCGTGCCGAGATCAGCGTGACCTCTGCCGCCACTTCACTTTCAACCCTGCGAGGTAATTTTGAGGATACCACGGGTTGCATCTTGCCGTATTTCCAACAGTACTCCACGATCGCTGCATCTGTATCGCTCTGGACATGTCTCGGACAGCACTGGTACTTCAAAGGCATCCCCATGAATTCCGTCCAAGGCCGAGAGTGGCTTTCCTCCAAGATCGGCCAAGACGTCATTCTATATCGTTTTCATCTCTTCGGGTCGCAGAAACACCATTTTAGCAGCTCATTACCTACCTTCACCTTCCCAGAAAGACAAACGGTAGAATCATTGTTGAATTCGTACTGTACCTCTCCTTGGCGACTTTTATACCCTGTTATTGACCCAGCGCTTGTTGAGGAAACATTGACGACAGCTTATACCGGGTCAAAATCGGCGCAGGCATGCCTTTTGGCGTTAATGGCTTTGTGTTCGCGGTTGAAGGGGTCTAGGGTACAGCTTGATGATAGCGATGTCTATATACGTGCGTCGCACAGCTTTCTACCGGAATTGCTTGGCCAGAGCACCCTGGAGAGCCTTCAAACTGTTATCATGCTTGTAAGCCAACGGTTATCTAAGCAATGTCTACTCTGCGCTAATAAATCTCAGGAAATCTATCATCTGCTCTCAGGCCAGTGGGGTGCCACTGCTGAGCTCCATCCCCACGCCTGCCGCGCTACACTCGATCTCAAAGGTCACATCTTACAACCATCCGGGTCCGATAGCGCACTTGACCGTCGACACAGACATATCCGGAACCTCTTCTGGCTATGCTATATCCTCGACAAAGATATAGCCCTACGATACGGAAGACCGCCTTCTCTGACGAGAGAGTATTGTGATCTGACGCTGCCAGGTGATTGGGCGAGGGTGTATCACGCACCGGCGGGCACTACTCAAGGTGGGATTTTCTTCCAGGACGATTCTGTCTGCTTTTCACAGGACCTTTGCTTGGCCCAGATCAAAGAGAGGATTTGTCAATTTCTCTGCTCTCTGGATAATTCGAAACTATCGGATGGACGGATTCTTAGTCAAGTTCGCCAGCTGGACGTTGATCTTGAGAGGTGGCGCTCCAGCATCTCTACGGATTATAGGCCAAAGTGGTCTCTGAGTTTGGAACAGCCGCTCGTCCATCCGCAAATGTCTTTTGCTCAACAGGTCAGGTGTTGTCACTTACAGCTAGAGTATAATTACCTGACGACGGTGATTCATACGGCCGTCCGGAGATGCGGCGCGGTCTACGCTGTGGAAGATAATCTTCCTGAAGATCTTCATAACGTTTATCATTCAAGTAGTGATATATCTCTCGGAGCAAGTCGTAGTACTCTCCAGATCTTCAAATCATATCCAGATGTTCTCCAGGAGGATATGTTTGGGTAAGTCAAACAGTTCCTTTTACTAATCCTGTCCTAACATCGACAGCCACATCGCGATATACCCGCCGATAGCGGCCATGGCGTTATTTATGAACCTCCTCCTCCATCCATCTGATCACCGGGCCCGAAACGACATTGATCTCTTGGCGAGTTGTGCAACGTTGTTTCAGGATATAGCGATGGAAGGCTTGACGAATGATGACATGGACTGCATTCAAGAGCTGAACAGGTTCATATCCGAGCTGGTTCGTCTTGGGAACAGTGCGATATGGAAGGCAAAGAGGCAATTAAAGAGCACGACCGGGATAGCCATGGCCGGGCATTGAGACTCGGATATAAAGTTTTTGATTTGTGACCGGACCGGACCGTGTACCCGATCACGACGATCCGTCGCATCTAATTGGTCTGACCGGACGCCCAAAGAAGTATCACCTATCCGGTCTAGATATTTATCTTGCGCGCCCTCTTTTCACTAACGAATTTCTTGCAATTTTCTGTCCACGCCTTTTAGACGACGCTTTTCGTCTTCATATTTCGATACTACGTGAACCGGGCCAAGATTCCGGTCCCGCTTATGATAAGCACCACTCATTCTGAACAAGGCGCTTCCCCGCAATCAAGAGGGTATTTAGAGGGCGCACGCCAATGATCAACGAAGGATAACAAAGACATATAAGAGAGGGCTCGAACTGAGAACTGACCATTAACGCGAAACATCATCAACGTCACTCTACAAAGACAATTGGCATCATGTCTTCAACCACCACCATCCAAGCCCAAAGCGGCACCCTCACCATCTCCCCCAGTTCCAAACCCACCCACGGCCATGAACTCAAAGACAAAACTCCCCTACAAGCAATGTCCCACGGCGACGTCGTCCTCAGCGGCATTCCCACGCACCCAAACTTCGCCTCCCAGCGCCAGTGGCAGCTCGAGCACATGGCCGCCGCCTTTCGCCACTGGCACCGCGAAGGCTACGTCGAAGGCATCAGCGGCCACATTTCCGTGCGCGACCCCGAGTTCACCGATGCGTTCTGGACGAACCCTCTAGGCCGACATTTTGGCCTCTTGAAAGTCAGCGATATGATCCTCGTTAATCTGAAGGGGGAGGTCATTGGGGGAAATCGCTCGCGGCCGCCTAACTCAGCGGGGTTTCTGATCCATGCTTCTATTCATAAGGCGAGGAGCGATGTTCACGCTATCTGTCACTGTCATAGTATTCATGGCAAGGCTTGGTCAGTGTTCGGCAAGCGCCTCGAAATGTTGACGCAAGATGTGTGTAAATTCCGAGGCGACGCGCATAGCGTTTATGACAGTTACGGCGGTGTCGTGCTGGGCAGTGAAGAAGGGGACCGCATCGCAGCGGCAATGGGTCCCAAAGGAAAAGGCTGCATCTTGCGAAACCACGGTATTCTGACTGTTGGACAGACAGTGGATGAGGCAGCGTGGCTGTACACGTCTATGGAGAGGAGCTGTCGTGTGCAGCTTCTCGCTGAGGCTGCAGCGGCGAATGGGCTGCCTAAGGTGCTGATTGACGATGAGGAGGCCAACTTCAATTTCGATGTTGAAAGTGATCCTGAGATTTGTTACTGTGAGTTTCAGGCTTACTATGATTTGGAGGATGAGCTGTCCAATGGGGCATTCAAGAAGTAGGAGTATGGAAGACAGATTTACATACCCTTTGCGCGCAGTGTTGTTTGTTCACTGATGCTTGAGTTGATGGAGTTATCAGATCATAAATCCAAATCAACTGTTCTTTTTTCAAGCTTTGGGTGGTATTCTAGATACGTTGTGAATGTACCGTGCCTTGTTAGTTGAGGTCACATACAGTGTACCACCAGAGTATGGCCATTTTCTCTCGCAGGTACGGCTGTAATTTGATAACTTGTAAATTTTATAAAGCTTGCATACAAATCTTGAATCGTGCAATATGTCCCATCTTCCCTGATTCAAGCCCCGCCAATCTTTTTTCTTTCCTGTCCCCTCTACTTCAACGATGATGCAGTTCGATATAAAGCCTGAAGGCTTCTTACAATACTGCCCGACAAGATCCTCTCGATTGTCCTGCCCCTTAGTGAAGCAGTTTCTCGGGGGTGCGTGAGTAGAAAATAGTACTAAGCTCTTGCTATTCCATAGGTAAAAACTCCCAAAGGCATGAATGCGGAGATCCTAGGCCTGGCCCTTCTTTTTCTTCTCAGGTTTGAGGAATACCTTGCTCTGTGTCCCTGGTGCGTAGTATTGTCCGCTTCTTCCCTTTCTGTATCCCGAGTTTCGGTATTGATAGCTGTCGCGCACCTTCAAGGCTGTTTTGGCTATGTTTATGGAACGACGACCAACGCACATGATGGAAATGTAAGAGGGCTTGATAGGCTACGTGCTGAGCTTTTGTGAGAAGACGGTGGCTGAACTTCGATTGAGGCTCAGAGCTGGGTGGGTTGAGAAGTTGGATTGTCGTCTTGAGGCAGGGGTAATGGCTGTAATGATGGTGAACAGAAGAGATTACAGGCATTTCGACCTTTGATACCATTTTATATAGCCTTCTATTCGTAGGTTCTCGTGACACTGAGATCTGCATATTTTACAACGTGAAGTCAGTCACCGTCGAATAAAATCTAATACATCTGGCTAATCACATTCTTGTGTACCACGAATAACTTTACAATTTCCCTGCTTTAGTCTAAGAAACAACAACATCCGTACAATTAAGGTGCCAATTTCTTAAACTGTAAAGCAAAGATATGCCTGGGCGCTAGCGGTACGTTGCCTAATGTATGTATGAACTTGAGCTCTCTACCTTGTTGTTTCTGAAGTATATTTTAAGCTCTTATCCTTGTCATAGTGCAAGTCCACGGATCAACACAGACCCGGATTTAAGTTGTGAATATGCTTTTGGAATTTAGATCTTGGGCATGTTCCGTTTATATAAAGTTTCCTAGGTCACAGCCCTGGCGTCAAATGCGAATGCCAAATTAACTTCGCACAGCTTCGGGATTTTTGAGACGTGTTTTGCGGGAAACTTCCCATCAAGAGTTGAATTTGGGAAATTTTGTTCCTATTCCTCCATTTCTTAAACTTAGGAGTGTTTCTGTCCTAGGCCCTTCCATAATTCTCTCTGACAAGTGCCTCCCAATTCTCTCGTGTCTTCCCGTCATTAAGTGTCGCAGATGAGTAAAATGGCGAGCATATCGATTTCGCACGCTCTGAGCGTATGACTTTGATACTATATCCGAATTCGAAAAAGGAGATAGGAAGAAGTAGGGTAGTCTGTTTCTTCCAACCGTAAACCTGATCGCGTCAAGACAAGAACAGCAAAATCTCTTAGGGTCAGCTCTAAGCCAGAGGACCAGTCAGAGCTGCCATCGAGTTACTTTGAAATCCCCAGACTTCGGCGCACTGCTCTTCTTGGAACCTCTGGGCCGGCCGAATGGTTGAGAGGCACGTGGGCGAGCACCGTGCTTCATGGCACGAGTTCCGAGACTTGGTCGAGATCGAAATGGTCCATCGGGCGAGCTGGTCGCGTACTTGGATCTCGAGCTACCGCAACAGCCCATTATGGATGGTGAATGGGATATGGGGTTTATTGTAAATGAGGGTTATGGTAGATGGATGGAGGAGGATGGGAATAAGTGTCGGAGCTTAGAGTTGGATGAGGGGATGAATGAGGCGGCGGGTTTCTTTTTGGAAGGGGAATGGTTTAAGGATCAGGTAAAGGGGAGGCAGGGTCTACTTATAAGGCTCTCCAAATTATGTATCTTATGCAGCTGTCTGTATTCTATTTGCTCGTCATGCTACGATTGTGAGTCTCGTGCAATTGGTAAACGTGGCTTTGACGCAAACCGAGCTACTAATGGCCTATCACCTTCCAAAAAGCCACTGAGGTTGGATGAGAACTTCAATTTAATTAGTCCAACAAAAGAGCCATCTCTTCGAGCCTCTTGAGTTTGAGTTCCAACGTGAACACGGGTTCAGTCACGTATGGATCTGAAACTCGTCTTTGCTAACTACATTTTCTCAACTGTATCTGGCCCAACCAAGATCCGGCGGCTTCACCGTGTGGCGGATGCAGGGGAGGGCATATTGGACGTGAACATTTGACATGTTTGATACATACGTCAGGCAGCGTATCAAATTTTAACCTAACAGCAGGACAAACTTTCAATTTATCACCCAATCTAATCACACGCATGGATACGTGATAGATTCACAAAGGTGTTTAGAGTTCACTTCACAATTCTGAAAAATTCACAGCGAGCTGATCCGTGATATCCAGAGGCTAACACTTGGACAGTTTTATCGTTCCTCGGTCTATAAGTTATCTGAAGTTGACCATAGTTGGGCTACGGATCATTCACAAATGATTTAGCAGTATGGCTTGATTCCATCAATTTCATACATTCTATTCTGTATCTCCTAACAAATCAACTCCAGACGTACCCCAGCTAGACTCCCAAGGCTGTCACGACTAGATCTCATAAAACGACGTATCAAGTCCAACATGCTCAGGATTAACCTCGTTCAAATTCCTCCCAGACCAACCACAATCCCAGAATGTGACCAGCGCCCAAAGCTTGATGAAGCTGTGCACGTACCCAAATACAACCTGACAAATAACAAGCGGAAAATCAGAAGGATACTGCAGAAAGTGGGGGATGATCTTGATAACCTTGCTCCAGAACATGAAGACCAAAAAGATCACTAATCCACCAGCGTCAGAATTTCCAGCAAGGACAAACGTGGCGATGAGCGCTGCATCCCAGAGTATAGCAAAGTTGACAAGACCAGCCCAGTACACCATGAAGCAACTCCATGTATACCGAGAGATAAAAGCTGGATCACGAAGCATGACTGGATTGCTGCGAAAGGTCGTACGCGCCCAGCGAAGCAGCTGATCCTTAAACTTAGGCCACTCACCCAGTGTCGTCTCAATAGTTGCATCCTCTGTATCCTGAAACTTGACAAGCCACTTCTTCTTCATACCTTCTCTCGTCAAAAAGTTATCATCATCAGGACCCAAACCCTGACCACCAAAGAGCCCATAGCAGAACTTTTCATTGCAGAAACGCTGGAGAAGGTCAGCCTCATTGAGGAACTCTGTACGGTAGACTGCTGTGCGGCCCGAGATGACGAATACTCCACCGTCTATGGCGTTGGATGCCCGGAGTTCCCAGTTGTGACGCTGGAGGTAATTGCACGCGATGAAGTTTATGATGGAAGGCCATGTCCATACTCCAGGTGTTGTTCGGCGAACTCTTTTCTTGGTGGCTACCATACCGACACTCTGGTCCTCAAAGGGTGCGAGAACAGAAGGGATAAATGCCCTTGGCCAGAAGACATGGTCATCTGCAAAGATGGTAATAGCTGTAGTAACATTTGGCATGGCATGAGTGATCTGTCGCCTCTTACTCGGCTCAGGAAGCGCCGAGACAAAAATCTGAATATGCGGGGCATCAATGCTTAGCTTTCTGAGAACAGTCTGACATTCCTCTCGAAGAACAGCACCAACCGTGACGACTAGAACGCACGCAGGGTTATTCGCAAGGATACTCTCCACGCACTCTCTGAAGTCAGGACCATGAGGATCAATAGTTGGAAGAATAACAGTTACATCATTCCGCGAGAACGAAGGATCCTGCTTTACCTCTGCAGGACGATACATCCACGATCCAAGAACATGTCCAAACAAACGAAGATACCGCAATGTGAAGAGCGTGCAGAAGACCTGTTTCCAGACATCATTGACAAGAAGCCAAATGCAAGTTACACAGGCTGCCAGTGGAACTATGAGCAAAAGAGACGGAAGGATTCGAGAGGGAATGTGGTCCTTTGAAGGAAGGGCAATTGGCCAAGGAAAGAGCGTCATGTTGATGGTGATTTTCTTACCAGGTGGGCTGTTTTTGACGTAGAAGTTGGTAAAGTTGGCAGATATCAACCGGTTTCCAAGGAATTGGGGGTTTTATAATGGCATGACGAGAGTTGTGACATTGTTCTGTGGTTTGGACTGTGATTCATTGTTGGAGTTCGTGGTGGTGAACATGAGCTTTGTTTGTGGGTGAAGCGAGTCAATGGCGTTTGTGAATGGATGATAAGGCGGATGAACAAAGGAGAGGTGAGAGTTCGACTGAATGGATTTGAAACAAAGCATTCAGTGTTATTTGGCGACATGTAAGTAAGTGTTCAATCTATAGACGTGGTAGAACAGACGATACGCAAAGAGGCTCTTGGCAGTGTCAGTATGCCTCTCTCATGGTAGACGAACATAATCCATCTCTCGCGTAGATATGTTGTTCACGAACAGAAACTGTGGTAATGAGACCTGGCTGTCAGAGTGATAGTGCGAATCAAGAGTGAAATTAAGCAAATGCGGTGTCGTTTTGGTAAGCTCATGGAATCTCGAAGCAAGTTCAGCATAGGCCAGGCACAACTAAGCCTCTCCATTCACCTATTCTAAATCTCAATATCTAAAAGATACCCAAGAAGCTACGCTTTCCCTTCTTCTTCTCAGGGGGATACACCACAATCCTATCCAGATCCGCACCCTTGACATCCTTCCCGTTATTCAGACCCCCAACAGTGATAGTGTTCTTGCCCTTCTTGAGCGGCAGCAGCAAAGGAGCTGATAGAATAATTCCCTTGTGAGTATCCTTCTGCCACAGCGTGTGCACCTTCTCTTTATCGCCGTTGACGACAACACTGCTGATTCGTCGGACTGCCCATGTTCCGTTGATGCGATCGGGTTGACCCATTGGCTGATCGCCAAAGCCCATGTCATCAATATCTGGGTGATTATTAGTACGTGAAAAGGAGGAAGTGGAAGGGAGGGGGTTTTACTTTGGTGGTAGAAAGACACCCATTGGTCAGCGCCCTGTCCTTCGACTGTGAATGTTGCGGTGCTGTCGTTGCCGTAGATGCCAGTTGCGATGACATGGTCAGTCCCGAAGGTCTAATCACAGTCATTAGCAATAATTTATACTTCTGATCAGATTGACTCACAGCTTCTTGAAGGTGAGCGTCACCAGCAAACTTGGCGTTCTTAGAGGGGTAAGTCTTGCCATTGATAGGCTTCCATTCACCAGTTTTGCTACAAGCAGTCAGCATCGTCTTGACAACCAATCGCGTGTAGTGAGACTTACACATTCAAATCGTAAACATCGTGCCAAACGACCTTGAGACTCTTGTTCTCCTCGTCGATCTCGATAGGAAGCCAGACGTTGCGACTCTCCCAGATGGACGGTAGATCCCACTTCGAAATGTCAGCTTCGACATGCCACGGAATAGGGCGTCATACCTGGTCAGCCATGTAAAGATAAGTCGTCTTCTTAGTCCCCTTGATCCTCCACGAGAACCCACTCTGCGTACTAAACGTCCTCGTATAAGCCGGCGCAACAAAAAAAGGCTGCGACCAGGGACCCTCAAGCTTATCAGCCCTCATAGCCACAACATCTACACCAGTTAGCCTTCCCTCCTTCACCCTCGCCCAGCTCACTTACTATTAGGTCGATAGCCGGTCTTATGACTCATAAAGGTCCAGTAGCTCTTCTCCGTTTGAATAATAGTCGGCGCTTCGAAATCGTATTTATTAAACCGAAACGTGACCTTTTCCACATCCGTAAGGTTCTTGTTGAATTCGCTAACGTAGACATCTCGACCTTGCACCTTATCGCCGTTGGAGTAGAGAGCGTACGACTTTCCGGTCTTGTAGTCTGTGAAGGCGCCGAAGTCTTGGGACCAGTTTCCGAGGGGGGAAACGGCGTGTTGGAATTTGTAGGGGCCTGCGATGTTGTCGGATGTTGCGAGGCCTTGGAGCAGAAGGCTGTAGTTGCGATCGTCGGCGTGCCACCACATCTGAGACAGGGTCAGCTTGAGGGTTGGATGAGAGGGGGGAGACATACGTGGTATTTTCCTGTTTCTTCACTGTAGAGAACTTTTGGTCGTTGGATGATACTCTCGGGCGACACAAACTCATGGCCCTCCTCAGGCTCTGTAACACATTAGTATCAATCTGTGGTGTCAATTGGGAGACAAACTCAGTGCCAAACCGTGAGACTCCCATGTAGCGAGATCATCAGAACTGTAGACCGAGATACCGCCGCCTTCTTCCTGCTCTTCGGTCTTGTGTTCGCCAAACCAGTAAAACTTTCCACTTTCCCTATCGACGCAAAGACCACCAGCGTGCGCATTGAATAGATTTCCGTCCGTGTCATACCATCGCGCACCGGGCACAATCCACTTTGCACTCGCCAGCGCAGCGAATGCGAGAATCGAGAAGAGCGTCATATTAGCAATCAATTGACTTGCACAAACAATTTTGAGAAGCTACGGAAATGCTTTCATTTTATAGCTATCTCGGTACATCTCCGCCCGACGGCGCAGAAGTCCCCCCAACGGCGTCATACCTCGTCTTAGCATCACGGCCGTTTTATGCTTGTTTGTTTTGCGGGGGAGCCCCCCAATTTGCACGTCGATCCCCCGCTGGGTTTGGTAGACGCTTCAATCATAGGGACTCTTGGCTCCCCGGGATAATTGGCGACCACCAATCGGCCAGCTAGCGAGAAAAGCCTAAACTACGAGAGATGTGAATCGGGTGAGCTTTGTCCGTTGCATGTTCAATTGAGATTGAGTTTTTGGCTGGTTGATCGGTGGAGATGCTGTTCGTGAGCTTAGTGCTGCAATGCTGATGTGGAGGCTTCGGGTTATCGTTTTCCCTTTGGATGGCATCTGGTTGCTGACATGCGTCATGGGAAATCTCACAATGTGAGGCACTTGTGTCAGCATGGCTAATGCACCGGGACGTCCGAGCAAGGCTTGCGATGTCTGTAAAAAGCAAAAGGTCAGAATAATTAAATTAAGATGGTCCGAGTCTTATTAACTTTGCGTTCCAGATACGCTGCTCCGGAGAGCGACCCAGCTGTAAGCGATGCGTCAGGTTGAAGAATACCTGCCAATATGACACCAGTCGGACTCACAGTAGAGCGGCTAAGGGAACGAGGAAATCTGCAGGTGCACATGCAACTTCACGTTCGGTTCACTCGAGTCATCTGGACCCAGTTGTTCGACCAGCTTTTCTCAGCATCGAACCTGCATCAAACCACGATTTGTTTAAAGGCATCGCCCCATCATTGGTCAATACCCTGGTTGAGCTATATTTTGACAATGTCTATCAATCAACTCTTCTCCTGCATAAAAGCACATTCATGCAGTCACTTACCAATCAGTCAATTAAGGCTCATATTCTTCTTAGCATTTGTGCCTGGGGCGCGAAGTAAGCCTCCATTCTCATCTCCCTGCTGAACCTATCTGACAACCAAGTTTCTACCGTGATGATTCGGGGAAAGCTACTCTCAAAGACCAAGGTCTCATGACAAAGTGGGCTAAAGAAGCCGGAGCACTGGTCTTTCAAGATGCTGAAGAGCTCAACGATGATAATCTCGTGACGTTCTGCAATCTATCGCTGTTCTGGCATAGTCAAGGTTCATGGAAGATAAGCTATCTTCACAAAGGTGCGCCCACTCAGGTTTAACCTTTTCATTGCTGACTTTACCAGGTAATGCCTGTCAACTCCTCCACATAAACGGAACATGTCCAAAGAACGGCTCGTCACTCGAAGCTGAATTGCGACGAAGACGTTTCTGGGCATGTTATTTGTTTCACTGCTTCAGTTGCGAGAAGCTCTTTCGCTTTGAAGCGATTTCCGATATTGAGAATCTGCCGCTGCCTTGGTCTGAAGAAGACTTTGCGGTTGGGACTTCGAGCTCGGCGGTCGCAACGATTGCGAATGGAACTTGCTCAGGAAGTATTTCTGCAGAGCTCATACGCGGTCTCAATCTATGGTAGGTCAAATCTCGTCTGGTAACAATTTTGCTGACTTCTCAGGTCATCTGTCGTTTCTGTCGTCAGATCCGAGGGCGATCTCAATTCGCGCCTTCAAGAAATCTTTAGGGTCGAGAACAACATCTCCTCATGGTGGAACAATGTTCCAGTGGCATTCAAGCTTGATGCATCTACTATCTCAAGCATACCACAGAAGGATTTACCAAAGATTGTTCTCACTAACCTCGCCTATCACCAATCCCTCTGTGCACTGCACTCATCCATCGTTCCGCTCTTCTGCTGGTCGAAAGGTGACAAGGCTTACTCATCAGCCAGACAATTATCTGCCCAAGTCGCGTTTGATCACGCTGTTGCAATTTCCAGTCTCATCTCTGCGATATTAACTACTGGTTATCCGCTTAGTTCGATGCCAATATTTGTCGCATATGCAGCTTACTCCAGCTGTGCCATTCAGATCCCTTTTCTTTGGTGTACCGAGCCATCAGTCAAGGAGCGAGCGCAATCCAACATCGACGCCAATATTAAAATGACGCAGGGCATGTCAAGTTACTGGAAGTTAGCTTCATTACTGGTGGGTGTCTTCATTGTATAGATATGATGTCGCTGAGATTAACGCGGGGACAGCAACTTTATGTGCGATGCCTTCATAATGTTCATAAACGCAACCCGCCTGTAATTTCTGGCGAACCCAAGTATACGGATATCTCGGCACTCGTTGACTTTGACGTCGATGCGTCGCTTGCAAAATCGTCGATTTTACAATTTGCTGGCATGTTGCGATCTGATGACAATGGATATGTCAAAGCCGGAGATGAAACCTCTGACCCAACTACGACCACTGCTGCTGGTAGTGGCAACGTGTTGTCTAATCCTCAACTTTCAGACCTCACAGCGAATACAAGTAACCCGAGCACGATAATCCCGCAAACTCCGATACAACTTGACTCAGGATCGATTGAGTGGCCGGCTTTGGACATATTCAACTCACTTATCGATGCAGATATGGCCGGTCTTTTTTCGATCGACGACAATTTCGACTTAGCGTTCATAGATGCAGATCAAGCCTCATGGGATTTCGCCTCGATGTAGAAATACCCTAGAGCTTCGACTGGCGCCGCTTTGAGTTGTCATATGACAAATCATCTTAGCGCAGACGATATCGTACTAGCGGTGACATTCTCCGAGTCGGTAAATTATGCCATTGGTCAAACAAGTCTCGAACTAGATAGTGGGACCGGTAAATACCTCGGCACGGAAAACATGAACTCCATAATGACGATTGAGATGGAGGCTTGGGGCAGTATAAGAACAATTGACTCGCAATCCTATAGCCTAACTTTACAACCCTCAACCACATTGAACTCATCAAAATGCCTATCACAGTTCATCACCTCCAAGTCTCCCAGTCAGAGCGCATCCCCTGGCTCTGCGAAGAACTCGGCATCGAATATGATCTCAAGCAATACAAACGCTCTCCCCTCCTCGCACCCGCCGACTTCAAGGCCCTTCACCCCATGGGCGCCGCCCCCGTCATAACAGACGGCTCAACAACCCTCGCTGAAAGCTGCGCATGCATCGAATACATCAGCCACAAATACGCCAACGGCTCTCTCTTCCTTACCCCCGACCACCCAGCGTATGCTGATTTCTTGTACTGGTGGCACTACGTCGACGGAACGCTCCAAACAGCACTAGGTCGAATTATGCTGATCCGCTCTGCCAAGTTGAGCGATGACAATCCTGTTGTGCAGTTTGGAAAAGCCAAGTACAGACAGGCGCTGAAGTTGCTGGATGAAAGGGTTAAGAGTAATGAGTGGCTTGCAGGCGAGGAGTTTACGGCTGCTGATATCATGGTTGTGTTTCCGCTCACGACGATGAGATACTTTTCGCCGTATAGTCTGGAGGAGTATCCTAATGTTTTGAAGTATCTTGAGAGGATTACACGGAGGGAGGGGTTTAAGAAGACGATGGAGAAGATCGATAACAGTATGGAGCTGTCGATGGGTGCGAGCCCGCCTCAGAGCCCTTTCAAGCTGTGATTTGGGGATTTCAAGATAAGATTATAGGGTATAGAACACGCGGAGTACGGAATAGTGTAGTATAAAGGTCTAGACTTTCTTCTCAATCAAATATCAGCCCTACTCTCAACCTTGTAGCTGACATGCATCACGAGTGATAGCTCAGTAGCTCATTGGCGGACTTGCCGCTTATACTCTGGGCGATATCGCTGACAGGATTCAACTCGTCAGCACTGTCAGCCAAACCACCTGAAGGAGTCAATCTAGGCTGCAAATGAGACACCTTTTCCTGCAATAGAAAGGGACTAAGATTGATGGAGAAGTAGCTAGTACGGGAGTGATAGTGCTGACATTGACCCACCCTCACCTTTAAATACTGGCTTCCATCCACTTAGTTCCCCGTTACTGAGGCGTCTCAAAGAAATCGCTATATCGCATCATGTCTACAAACTCGGAAAAGCCCGTCATCGCCATCGCCCAAGGTGCCTGGCATCGCGCAAGCCACTACAAAGGCCTTGTGCAGTCGCTCACAAACAAGGGATTCACAGTTCTTCAACCAAACAATGTCACAGCTGGCAACGATGAAAACATCAAAGGCAAGACTCATATAGACGACGTTCAAACCATTCGGGAGTCTCTCCAGCCAGCCCTTGATGAAGGCAAGCGAATCGTGTTGATCTGCCATAGCTACGGAGGTATTCCGGGCTCTGCCGCAGTTGAAGGCTACCAGGTTCATGAAAGACAGGCCAAGGGTTTGTCTGGTGGTATTTCGCACGTCGTCTATATCGCCGCGTTTGCTCTACCGGTGAAGGGTCTTTCTCTTTTGTCCGCCGCTGGAGGCCAGCATGGTCCTTTTCTCGACAGAACGGTAAGCTACGCAAGGCCTGGCATCTGAACCAGAATAGTACTAACATGTTCCTAGGACGATATTTGCTATCTAAACGACAAAGCCCAAAATGCCTTCTACAACGATTGTACTCCCGAAGTAGCCAAGAAAGCAATCGGCAAATGCGTCAATCATAGTACCGCGTCTCTCGAAACACCGGCCGAATTTGTTGCGACGGATATCACTGTGCCCAAGACCTATGTTGTCTGTGAGATTGATAACACTGTTCCTGTGCAGGGACAGTTAGCTATGGTTGGAGCTATGGGGGATGCGGTCAATGTGGAGAGGATAGAGGCTGGGCATTGTCCGTTTCTGAGTGAGAAGACTCTACCTAAGATTGCGGAGATTGTCGAGAGGGCTGCGCAGTAAAACTAACTTGAAATAGGCCAGGGAAGATGAGAGGTTGAGAGGTAGAACTTAGGGAACGGAATAGAAAGATACATGCGTTAACTTTTGTTATTTATATCTCGCCTACAAGTAACAGAGGGTTTCAATGATCCGGACGGATCCATATCACCATGCAATAATAACAGAAACAAGGCCACAGCCATCTAACAGACTCAAAAAGGGCACCCGTCGCATCCACTTCACCTGCCAACCTCAACAGCCCACTTAGTTCTCAACCGCCAAAGCCTTCTGTAAAGCCTCAGGGTTTCTAGGCTTGAAAATAGCCTTGTATCGACGAGGCAAAGCGACAAGACTTGTAGGATCCAAGCTCCCAGTAATAGGATGGCAATCAACCTCATCGGACTTCTCAATCTTGAGACTGTTCAGAAGTCTCATATAGACAAGGTACAGCTCTCGGTTGGCGAGGAGAGAGCCAGCGCACATACGGTAACCAACGCCGTATGTGAAGAGAGGAGCATCGGGCTGTTCGAACCATCGCTCAGGACGGAAGACCTCAGGATCAGACCAGACTTGATCGTCTGCAGAATGTTAGTCACGATACCCAAGACAAGAGGCGAGTGGAGGCTTACCCATATTGCAGGCCCAAGCATTCAAGAAAACAACAGTGCCCTTGGGAATAGTAACACCCTCATAGACAATATCCCTAATCGAAGCTCTCGGCAGCGCCAGTCTCAGAACAGTGTAGTATCTCAACGACTCCTTCACAAGCGCAACGATATACTCGCACTTCTGATCATCCTGCTCATCGCACATGGGCTGCTTCCCGCTGTAAAACTTCCTAATCTCCGAGACAGCCTTTTCCTGAATCTCAGGATGTTGGCTCAAATACGCGACAAACCACGCGACCTGTGTAGTAACAGTGTCAAGACCGCCAGACAACATGGTGAGACTGATGGAGGTGAGTTCGTCCTTGTTCAGCTTGGCCTCCTTGTCCATTATCACGTTGGCTTGGATACAGGGCTTATAAGTCCCGTTTGCGATCCGTTCGTCAAGACCGTTATTAAGATCAGTCAGGTACTTATCCCGACGGTTTCGCATCTCCTTTGCCTTGGCAGAGTGCATGTTGAAAGGGTTCAAACGGAGGAGAGGAATGTAATCTTGGAGATTGCCAGTGGTTGAGCGGAAACGGCTGATTTCTTCCTCGACGTGGGTGATTTCAGAGAAAAGGTCGTCTTTTTGACTCTTGAGACGAATGCCCCAGTTGAGTGTGAGTGCGAGAGATAGAGAAAGGCGCTGGATCATGGGCATAGGGTCGACAGGAATATTGCCGCCCTTGCCATACTCGAAAAGCTCCCTGACAAAGTCGCGCGTTTCGACATCGAGATGATCGACGTATGTAGCGACTGATGGACGGTTGAGAGCTGAGGCGGCGCCCTTGCGACGACGCTTGAGGGAGTCGCTGTAGGGAGAAGTGCCGATTGTAGTACCAGCAGTATCAGAGAGGACCTAAACCGTTAGCAATTCCTTTGTACATCATCAATACTGAGAATATGCTTACCTTGTGAAATGTGTAAAACTCGGGTCTCGAGCTCAAAGCCTGTGCATTCGCACCAAAAATAGTCCTCGCAGCCGCAGCTGAATTGACAACAACGATAGGAATGTTCCCCAATTGAATCTGATAAACGGGTCCGTACTTTTTCGCCCAAGCGCGGTATTTCTCAGCGGCGTTGATGTGAATGTCCCAGATATTGCCGATCAGCGGTAACCCCGAAGGGCCCTTCAAGTTGCTGATCCTCGCATTGTGACGAATGAGTTCGTTGATGAAGATGTAGATCAGCGGGCCAATCAGGAGCGTCACGAGGAGGGACTGGCCCTTGTTCTCGTGGACTTGGTTGTTCAGCGAAACAAGCAGGTTAGCGATCGTCATGATGAAGCCTTGGATGAATCTGTTTGCTAGTGAGTGAGATTTTTGGAATACGGATTACGTTCAGCTCTATATACCATCCCAAAGTCAATGTCTACCCTCCATAACACGAAAATACGCCAAGTGTAACCCCACAGTCCAGAAGCTGTCTAGCCCATCCAACCCCGCAAACGATTTAGTCTTCCGACTCGGAAATCTCGGAAGATTTTCCGAGGAACCCTCTTTAACCTGGGATTTCCAATCCAAGACCCCTCAGTCGACTTCTTGACCTTTCGGAAATTGTTTTACTGTTCGCCATGTCTGAAGAGCACCCGGTACTAAAGCCGAAAAAGCGGAACTCGGCCGATGCTGAGAGCGTTGGCGATACACCTGCTCCACGGAGTAAGAGGGGCAAATACACCTCTGTTGCTTGGTGAGTGAGAGATCCATGGTGATGGAGTTGAGTGATTGTTGATCTGGAGTAGTGATGATTGTAAGAAAAAGAAACTCAAGTGTATTCCCTCAGAGGATAACGCGTGTGAGAGATGTATCGCCGGTGGATTGACGTGTACGTTCGCGACGAGTTCACAAGCTACCAAAGAAAAGCCCGATGAGTAAGTATTCCACTGTATTCAAAGAATGAACTGACAAATCAGCAGTAATCAAAATATCCAAGCTCTGAATCATCAATTATCAGAGCTTCGTCAGCAAATGTCAGATCTCGTCGGCGTCGTCCGCGAGCTCAAAGACCAGAACCAGAACCAACACCAAACCCTTCCCCACGATGCATCAACCGTATCATCCCACAACATAGTAACCCACTCGCCCGCGAGCACGCACCGCGGCGAAATGCCCAAACAGCCCCAATTCGTCGGCCCAACGCGCTCCGCCTTCGGCATCCTCGTCAGCGAACGCTCCCTCAATCGCATGGGCGTCCCAAAATTCGACTCCATGCCCCCCAGCGGCGCTCAATCTCCCATCGAACCAGCCCTGGACTCCATTAATGATTTAAGTTTCTGGCACTGCTGCACGGCGAGTGACATCACAAAGTATCTCGTCAATTTCCAGGAGGAGGTCGAGTCGGTGTATCCGTTTATCGACATCGCGGAGTATATCGCGCAGTCGAAGGAGATACTGCAGGCGATTCGTGGTGGTGGGTTTGAGGATGAGGGGAGGGTGAGCAGTAAGGACATTGATATTGCAAAGGTGGCGATATCAACGGGAATTTTACTCGAGGAGCCGAGTAAGCTTGAGTTAGCGACAGCGATTGTTGACTCAGTGCAGACGAATGTATCGAGCATTCTGAGTCCGCAGGTTGACTTGAAGGAAGTTCAGCTTTTGGCAATGCTGGTAAATTTCATCCCTTGCTATCGTGGAAGGGTGCTGACAATAGCAGAGTATATACTACTTCCATGCAGGCGAGGAGCTATTAGCCTGGCGCTCTATCGGCATAGCAGCAAGGCAAGCTCTAGAAATGGGTCTTCATCGGAAGAGAAGTCTTTTGGATAACTTCAAAGACACGGATTCTCGGCGCTTAGCGACACGCGTGTTTTGGTGCGTGTATGTGCTCGATCGACGATGGAGTTTTGGAACGAGTTTATCGTTTGCGCTGGTTGATAAGGACGTTGATCCAGAACTACCAAAACCTGTAAGTTTGTTTGTAAGAGACATTGATCTAAGCTGATTAGAATAGGATGAAGAGTATTTGTATCTTCAGTGTATGGTCGGATATGGCCAACTATGCTCTAAAATCTGGGAAGCCATTCCGCCTTTTGGATCAGCGTCTCAGACCATTCCAGATGATACAGCTGCTATTCTCGATCTGAAAACTCAAGATTGGCTGGACTCTATTCCACCGCATCTCCGACTTAGTCATCCACGTCTTGGCCTTGCACCACGAGCCCAACCTCGACTCCCACATCGTCTGCGGGCGCTATTATACCTCCGTGGCAATTACGCTCGTATCCTCATTTATAGGCATCATCTGATGAGCACGGCGAGCATAGCTGCGAATCCACAGAATGCATGGTTGGTAGTCGATATAGCGCAGGATACTATCCAAGTCCTGGTTCATCTGCACGCTACGACCGATATCTACAAACGACAGCAGAATGTCTTCAACTACTTCCTGCTCAGTGCTTTGGCAGTTATTTTCTTGGCTGTGTGTCACGCCCCAGAGATCTTCTCCGTGCCGTGCAAACGCACCTTCTCAGATGGTGTTGAACTAGTGCGAGGATTATCACGACATAACATTGTGAGCAAAAGACTTTGGAAGAGTATTCGCGGTATGATTCCCCGAATGAACACCTTTGGCTTTCCTCAAAACGGTGAAGATGGCGAGCCTCGAAAAGATGACGAAACTGGGGCTACAACCGAGCAAGCCGTTCCCCAAGTCGAAGTCAACGCTGAAGAGCACGTCCCCATGGCAATTCCTGAAAACGAAGCCTTTTCCTTCGGCGACATGATGTTTGGTGACGCAGACGTTGCGAATACCGTTCCCGATATGTTCCAAATGAGCGAATCACTCCTTAACCTCTTTAACGCCTTCGGCGAAGGACACCAATTCTTACAACCCGTTCCAAGTACATTTAGCGAAGAGGGAGAGTACGCCATGGCAGCAGAGCAAGGGAAGGATATATCCATGAGATTCCAAGGCCTAATATAACAATCTTATTCTAATCTATACAATCTCATTCTCAAAGTAAATCATCGCCACGCCCTCATTAACACTCTTCGCAAAGGTCCTCAGCTCAAGATGCGCAGCGCATTGTGTATCATAATAGTTGAAATCCTCCTGCGATGCGAATGTCGAGATGGCTACTATTGTGAAGCCTTGAGACCGTTGGTCTGCTTTTGCTTTTCCAGCTTGGACTGAGACGATGTATGGCTTTCCGTCCTTTGAAATGTTAGAGGGGAAAAGATTGGGGGGGAGAGGGGGTACTTTTGTGGCTTTTTGGGGCATTTGCTTGTAGAGATCGATGAGGTGTTGTTGATCCTCTGCCTTGGGGATCTTAAAGAGGGTGACGCGGGTTATTTTGCCGGACATGGTGAAAGTTGGTGCGGAGCTGGTGGAGTGGAGAGAGAGGGAAGTACGGATATAGAGATTCAGAAGTGTATTTGGAGGTTTGAAGGTTTATATGAAGAAGATGCCTCGGAATTTGAGCTGAGATTTCCGGAGGCATTATTGGCTCCACTGTTGTGCAGAAATACGACGAGGGAAAGTATGTCGGCACTTGGTCCGGATAGTGTCTTGTGGATATAGTTTTTGAGAGAATTGTATAGGCGTGTGAAGACTAATCAGTCACCTCAGATTCCGCCATGTTCTGATCCGAGATATGAAAATCATAATATTCTTACGCCTGACGAATTTGCTATGATGGCACGAAGGAGGTTTCGTGATCAACGACCGAGCTTTCTTTGCCGCTGTAAGGTCTCAGCCCAATTCCCGACCGCAAATAATACATTCATTGGTCCACGATAGTCTGATGGCAAATAGAGACAAAGGGCAGGGTCTTAGTGGTTCCCGTGTCTCACTTTGCAGCCAATAAAATGATACTCAAACAACAATTGCAGAATCTATAGTCTAAACAACATAATCCCTTCCCCAGCATTTCTAATCTCTCGGAACAGCAGCAATGATAGTGCCCTCACACTCCCCAAATCCAACAAGCCCATCCTCAGCAGTACCAGACCAACCCGTAATAGTAATACTATCACCGTCCTGAATAAACTTACGCTCCTCTCCTCCCTCCAACTTGACAAACTGCTTCCCGCCCATCGTCTGCTCAAGAAGACTTCCCTGCGTTCCGGGCTCAAGACCAGAAATCGTTCCTGAACCGAGTAAATCTCCTGTACGTAGGTTACATCCGGACACGGAGTGGTGGGCGATCATCTGGGGCCAGGACCAGAGAAGGTTCTGGGATGAGACTTGGGTGATTTTTGTCTTGCTTCCCTTTGCAGCTGCATACTGTTAGTATCTCTATTTCAAATGAGCCTAGGTGGTGACTTACTAGTGATAGAAACCTCAAGGTTGATATCGAGAATGGGGTCCTCCCTCTTCTCGTCAAGATACTTCTTCGGCGGAACCTCGTTCTCTAATCCCTTTCCCCTAAAGCCCTCCAGCGCATCCGCCAAAACAACCCACGGACTAATCGTGGTCCCAAAGTTCTTCGCATTAAATGGTCCCAGCGGAACATACTCCCATTGCTGAATATCCCTCGCACTCCAATCATTCATAAGAACATATCCGAAGATATACTCCTCCGCATTATTCACATCAACAGGAGCACCGAGCTTATTCCCCTTGCTGATAAACATACCGAGCTCCAGCTCAATATCGAGTCGGGCGCAGGGTTGGAACACAGGCTCTTTGGCTTGAGGGTTAGGGAGGACTTGACCCCATGGGCGGTGGAGGGGTGTTCCTGATACCACGACGGAACTTGCACGGCCGTGGTATGCGACGGGGAGATGGTTGTAATTAGGCTGCAGAGCGTTCGCAGCGCCGCGGAAGAGTGTACCCACGGTATGAGCGTGGTTACGACCAGCGAAGAAATCAGTATAGTCGCCGATACTAAGCGGCAAGTGAGACTGAACATCTCCAATTGGAATCAGAGCTTGTTTTCGCAGGGATTCATTATCCTTGAGGATTTCGGGATATGGAGTCTCTTGGCGGAAGATATCTTGGAGATAAGCCCGTGTAGCTCTGTGCACGGGTCTTCCAAGAGCAGCAAAGTCGTTGAGGGTAGTTTGAGAAAAGACGTTGAGTTGATCGGCGGGGAAATCAGCTAGTTTGGAGAAACCGTTGTTTTTAGCAAAGGCTGATAGATCAAGGACATGTTGGCCGATTGCAATCGCAGGGCGCTGCGTTGGTTCAGCGGATGTTGAGATGATACCGAAGGGAATGTTTGCCAGTGAGAAATGGCTTTTAGAAGGGATAGGAAGCCAAGAAGCCATTTTGGACGATTTCGAGTAAGACTTTGAGAAAGATACAACAATTTGACAACGAAATATCCTCAGTGGCAATGCCGGTCTTTTAAGTCCTCTGCAAATAAAAGCCCCTCTATTTGAGATCATTATATCGCGCTGTAGAGTAGTATTAATGTCGTGATGCTGAATAAGTGCCTATCCTCATCGCGGGGTCGTTTCGGAAATTTCCATCATTTCCGAGAAGGGACGGATGGGTCGGGAACTATCAACCACTCGGAAACTCGGGCTTGGACCGAAGAAGATCGTTAAATAAAGAAGAAAGAACTAATCGATAAAGATTTCTTATCTGTTCTTTTGAGCATGACATATGTGATTTGATTATTGTGAAAATGCCTGTTACCAAGTTTTCTACGCCTGAGAAGTACGAGTACCTCAATGGCTTTGATTCATTCCACGAGTAAGTCCCGCTCTGCCTTGATGGGAAAGTGGCTGATTTGAGTAGATCTGAGTCTATTAAGGGAGCGCTGCCCATAGGCGCAAACTCACCCCAAAAGCCTCCCTATGGCTTGTATGCCGAGAAGCTTTCTGGTACAGCATTTACAGCTCCTAGGCATGAGAACCGCCAAACATGGCTGTACCGCATCCTCCCCTCTGCCTCACATTCAACGTACAAACGCTTCAGTGATCCTTCATCCCCGATTCTTAAAGCAAAATTGAACTATGAGCCCCAGCAACTACGCTGGGACCCGTTCGACATTGATGAAAACGTCGATTGGGTTCGTGGTCTAAAGCTCGTCTCGGGCGCAGGCGATCCCACTGTCAAGTCCGGTCTTGGAATCTACGTTTTCGCCGCGGGCAGGGACATGGACGCCAATACAGCCATGTATTCGTCTGACGGAGAGATGCTCATCGTTGCGCAGCATGGAGTTCTTGATATCCAGACCGAACTGGGACGATTGCTCGTGAGACCGAATGAGATTGCTATTATTCCTAGGGGAGTGAGGTATAGGATCACACTGCCTGAGGGACCGGTGAGAGGGTATATTCTGGAGCTGTATCAGGGACACTTTCAATTACCGGAGCTGGGACCTATTGGATCAAATTGTCTGGCGAACCCGAGAGACTTTCAGATCCCTGTCGCGGATTTTGATGAGGATACGAAGAGTACTTGGACAATTTTGAATAAGTTCAACAATGAGCTTTTTGTTGCGGAGCAGGGACATACCCCGTTCGATGTGGTGGCATGGCATGGAAAGTGAGTATCTCTCCCCATAATTGACTGTTCAAAGCTAACCTTGACAGATGTGAGTTGCAGATCCAAGTTGACTTGTTGAGAGTATCTGCTGACAGTCACAGTCTACCCTTATAAATACGATCTGGGCCGCTTCTCTGTAATTGGCAGCATATCCTTCGACCACCCCGACCCTTCCATCTTCACCGTCCTAACCGGCCCATCCGACCATCCCGGCACCGCCATCGCCGACTTCGTAATCTTCCCCCCGCGATGGCTTGTGCAAGAAGACACATTCCGCCCGCCGTGGTACCACCGCAACACCATGTCCGAGTTCATGGGATTAATCTGCGGACAGTACGATGCCAAGACCGGCGGTGGTTTTCAGCCAGCGGGCGCTAGTCTGCACAATATCATGACTGCACATGGTCCGGATGCTAATTCTTATGAGAGGGCGAGTAATGCGGAGTTGAAGCCTGTCAAGGTTGGGGAGGGGAGCATGGCGTTTATGTTTGAGAGTAGTTTGATGTTGGGGATTACGGATTGGGGCTTGGAGACTTGTAAGAAGGTGCAGCCTGATTATAATAAGCATAGTTGGGAGGAGTTGAAGGTGCACTTTAAGAGGCCGTCTTAGATAGGGCTGATGTATGTAATCTTGATGGCTTGTCGTACTGTTAGTCTTAAAATTCTGGTCTGTATGGGAATATATAAATTATAAAGACTGTATTACTAAGATTATTATGTGTTGACTTTGTAGTATTTAGTAATGTAGAAAAATGTATACATGACTCAGAAAGAGAGACCTGAAGATCTCATTAAGAGATCGGCCTAACCAAATAGCTATACTGCCCGGGGGTAACTGTGGGCCTGATCATGGCATCTTGTCACCGGAGGTGAATCTAGTATGGCTTAAAACCGAACCTGTAACCCAGATTCAGTTTGCGGGCAAAGGTGATAAGGACATGGGAAGGCTCAAGGTTAGATACCAGCTATAATACCCTTGGATCAAATCTCCTGATTATTCTCTCAGATGTGCCGCCGTGTACGGCATGATTACCGCAATAACTGAAGTCAGCACTTCCTTGCCAGCGTCTGGATCACCAATGGCCTACCACAGCTCTCTCTTTGTCTCTGGGAGCCTTGGCTTTACTATGGGATATCTTTGCTCTTACTTCTTCTTTGGCATTCTTGTTGCCTATGAGATCACCGCCACTGCCTTGGTCATTGAGTACTGGCCAAACGCGGTACCTACTGCCGCGTGGATCACCATTATACTTGTTGTCATTATTTCTCTCAACCTCTCGTCAGTGGAGTCTACACCGAAACAGAATTATGGTTCGCGTCTGTCCAGTTATCATGCTTGTTGGACCTTTGATCTTATCAGTAGAGCTCTGACTCTTCACACGAAAAGCTTGGTTCCCGGTACTCGAAACACGGTGCAATGAACGAGCATTTGGCACATGGTGACGCTGGTCGCTTCAGAGGGTTTCTCTACGCTTTCAAATTTTCGGTCTTTTGCTTCAACTAAGGACCAGAGTTGATTGAGTTGACCAGTGGAGAAATGAAAACACCGAGCTATAGTTAATATTAAAATCTCATTATAGTAGACTTTGATCTGTAATACTTAGGATAGTTCTATAGTTTATGATCTGCATTTAAGGTTATTTACAATTATGTAAATGACAAAACTAATTTTGCTGTCAAAAGCCACGATTCCAATAACAGGTCTTCAAATATTAATTGATGCCGTCTTTAATTCTTACCTTCTGACCTGTTTTTGTGTTATCACTTCTCAAACAACGATTTTGAAATATTAAACCAAATACTATAAGTTCTGGTTATAATAAATTAACTCAAAAGTCAATATCTGTTCCCCAAAGCTGCCAACTCAGGTTGGTGGATAAATGTACAGGGTATGTCTACTCCCGAACTCGTTTAAAAAAATACTGCGAAATGCAAAATTACTCAGATCAATCAATTCGGGGCCGTTTCTCAAAGTTTAATTGAAGTTCTCGAAACTCAAGTACTTTATTCGACTCAGTCTCAACCATTGTGGATAAAACTTTGTTTTGCCGTCCCATTTAATCTTGGGTAATGGCACGGCTAGCACGGTCTCATGCGTTATTTGCGACGGGCGCTAACACGGCTCGGCAGAAGATCATCAGTCGTGACTGTTGAGAGACAAAAAGCTTGAATACGAGCAGCCACAACGTCAGTCGTAGACGCTCAATTGACTTTTTGGCAACAGACAAGTCTTGACTAACAGGAGTCAAAAAGTGAGGCTATAGCGAAAGCAGTAATTAAGCGGTCAGCACGTGGCGCGATCAGCGAAACTCGATGACACACAAAAAAAAGAGAGAGAGGGAAAAAGAAAAAAAAAAGGGAGGCTGGGCCCTTGAAACCAGTCTCATTAACCTTATTGTTATCGTTGAATCGTTGAACAGAGTATCACCTCGTACCGGCACGGCTCCTCACATCCGATGGTGCCACAAAAGAGTCGCGAAGCCGAGGCGTCCGAGGGGGCGCTAGAAACAAGTGGTATTGGTTCGAGAAGTTCTGTCGAGATCTCAGCCACCTCGGGAAGGTTATCTCCAAGGGTGTCGTCTGACTGCCTAAACGCGTGGCGAGGCGTTCTTGTTAGTGCTTGTCAGACTCGCGTGTGGCTTGCATGCGGAGGAATGCAAATGGCTTGCTTATCAACGATAGCGATCACGTATTTTAACAGAGCACGGAGTAACTGCTCGTTATGCAGATCGGATGCGTCTCGTGTCTAACCGAGACAAAGATCCCCCATTGTTGAACCAATTGTTTCAATTATATAGATAAGGTCTCCACGTAAGATTACAAGGATATTTTGTAAACCCCAAGGCCCCATCCGTCCTTTTGTAGCGCCCGATGACGATTAGAAGCTAGCACACACTCTCTCAAGTAAACAAGCAGTGGATAAGACAAAATGAGGGGTAGAAGTGCCGTTAAGCCTGAACGAAATCAAGATCGGCGCCTCCAAAAAAGAGCCAAAAGATCCCTGCGCTTTTGGAGAAGAGAGCTCGCCAGGATAGGAAGGTCTGTGGGCGGAACTTTTGCTCTCCACACTTGTACCGAGTGAGGCAGTTCCCGATACAACATGGATGCTGCTGTATGTACGATGCCGTTCTTACCGGTCAATCTGTACATACATTTGGGCTATGCAACGATAATCCTTGACATGGTGCAAGTGCCGTGTTTCCGTGCTGTGACATCAGATTATCCATGACGCAGTATTCAATTTTGGGTGATCAATGCCAGACCCTTATGCTCTGTACAGCTATAAGAACCTCCCCGCCATGACCAATTGATCGTCTCTGCACGACCAAAACTGTACTGTCTTTCCAAAATGCGGTTCAGTCTGATCAGCACTCTTCTCGCCTTTGGGACTCTGTCCCAGGCTGCCTTCAACAAGGGTGCCATCAACGCCTTCAATCGCGTGCATCCTCGCCGATACGATGAGAGGCGCGCTGCTGCACCGGTCGCCCCGGAGGAGTCTGCCTTTGAGAAGCGATCCAAGAGCAAGTTCCTGAACAAGAATTCTGAAAAGTTTGTTGTCAACGGGTCTGCTATTCCTGAGGTCAAGTTCGACGTTGGAGAGTCCTATGCTGGACTGCTCCCGATTTCTCAGGATCCTAAAGAGGAGCGCAAGCTGTACTTTTGGTTCTTCCCTAGCACCAACCCCAAGGCTAAGCGAGACGAGGTCGTCATTTGGTAGGTCTTGGTCTAATTGATAGATTGGAGAGTAGTGCTGACTTTTTTAAGGTTGAACGGTGGCCCTGGCTGCAGTTCGCTTAGTGGTCTCCTAACCGAGAACGGTCCTTTCCTCTGGCAAGAGGGAACTCTCGCCCCCGTGCCCAACACCTACAGCTGGACCAACCTGTAAGTTTCACGCTTAGCTGTAACCGTGGATTGACTAACATCATTAGCACAAACGTTATCTGGATCGAACAGCCCGTTGGTGTAGGCTACAGCCAAGGCAAGCCCAACATCACCAACGAAGTCGAGCTCGGCAAGCAGTTCATCGGCTTCTGGAAGAACTTTATCAACACCTTTGAGCTCAAGGGCGCCACTACCTACATCACTGGAGAGTCCTACGCAGGCTACTACGTCCCCTACATCGCCGATGCCTTCATCACTGCCAACGATGACGATTACTACAAGCTCGGCGGCGTGGCTATCAATGATCCTATCATCGGTGACGGCACTCTTCAGCAGCAGGCTGTCATCTACCCGTATATCGAGTACTGGTCGAACCTGTTCTATCTCAACCAGACCTACATGAATGCTCTGCGATGGACGCATCAGCACTGCGGGTATGAGAAGTATCTCAAGAAGTATGGAACTTTCCCTCCGCCCGAGGAGAAGTTCCCTGTTCTGCCTGATCCGTACGCCGATACGAATCCCAAGAGCAACTATACTTGTGATATCTTCGACTATGCTTATGCTGCTGCTCTTGACTCGAACCCTTGCTTCAACATTTATCACATCACTGATACCTGCCCCCATCCTTACAGCCAGCTCGGCATTGTCAACCAGGTAAGCTCATCTCTACCATTTCTGCAAACCAGTGCTAACAAGTACAGGGTGACTATTCTCCCCCCGGTGCCCAGGTCTACTTCAACCGCACAGACGTCAAGAAGGCCCTCAACGCTCCCACCGATGTGACCTGGTATCAGTGCACTCCTAATAATGTATTTGGTTTCGGTAACCCCAAATCCAGCCGCAGCGACACTTCCCTCGCGCCCGCTCAGACCGATGTGCTCAAGCGCGTCATTGAGCACACCAATAACACCATCATCGGAGTCGGCCGTCTCGATTTCCTTCTCCCTCCCAACGGAACCCTCTTCGCCATCCAGAACGCTACTTGGAACGGCAAGAAGGGTTTCCAGAAGTATCCCCAAGACAAGCAGTTCTACGTCCCCTTCCACATCGACTACAACGGCGGACGACTCAGTGAGGAGGGTATTGTTGGACAGTGGGGTGAGGAGCGTGGACTGACATGGTATGAGGTTCAGCTTGCGGGCCATGAACTTCCCGGATATAGTGCTGGCTCGGGTTACCGTGTTGTTGAGAAGTTGTTGGGAAGAATCAAGAACCTGGGAACGATTGAGAACTTTACTACGCAGAAGGGTAACTTCCAGGGCAACCCTCATGAGCGCGACTTTAGCGTCGTTAACCCTCTGGGTCTTCCTTGGGGCCATGGATTTACCTACGCTTAAGCGGTCATCTGCGGATAATTCTGAGTAATAAAGAACCAAACTATTTATTTAAGCAAAATACTTAATTGCACGAGTGAGCTGAAGCTTACCTATAGGAAACCTCAGACTTCAAGGATGGAATTTGAACGCCACTTTCGGAAATCCCATCCCACATGACGAACTCAAATTCTCGCAGCCATTTCCAGAGCGCAATTTACTCCTCGATGTGACATGACCCCTCCATCACTCTTCAGAGTTGTCGACTGAGCCTTAAACATGCAATACAAGGGTCAAACTAACCGTCAAATTGCTTCGGATACCACTGACGTGCCAGCGGTACAGAGCATGTACTTACTCAGTCGCCAGATCGCAGCATGGCTCGCTTCAACGGCAAAAGTAATGTGGTTACTCAGCTGATCGATCCACCCAATCTCACTGCCATAGAATCATCTCAACCTAGTGGATAAGGTCATTTGAAGAGAGAAAAGATACTAGGAAGTAAAAGCTGGCTCGAGTATAGCCCGAGTGGAAACAATTCGGCTTGAGTACAATATTGGGATAAATGGCTTCATTCTGCACCGTTGCCACTACGTAGGCGAGCGCATATTAGGATTACAATTAGTGGGAGAGGCTGCAAGCCGGCCCCCATGACATCAGCACGTCAACGTGGACCAATTAGATCCGAGGTCAGCCACCGGAGAAGTGCATGCATGTGCTTATATATGACCTGGGAGAAAATAACATGCAGAGCCAACAACTCATGACCGACTGTTGATAACAGAGCAACCTATCTCAGTCGCATGTCTTTACACCCACAATAGCAAGAGACTCTCAAGTTTTGTTACAATGAATAACAAAAGTGAACTAATTAATATCAAAGGGAACGCCCTTGATCGCTTTGTACTACACTCTACATTGTTACGTCTGATTGACCCTGTTCGAGGCAAACCGACCCGGAATCCACTCGATGAGAACCCAGACGGCGGCTTTTCGAGTGCATGGCAGCTCCAGCAAAAGTTTCTAGACTCATTTGCGCTTATTTGTTCAACGTCCAGCTCAGGAGCGAAAACAGCTACGGCTGTTTGTCTGGAAATACATGACCAAATTGGAAATATCCTCCGTTTGGCCCGCAACCATGGCTTGACACCTGAGGATCTAGCTGAACTAGAAAGAGTTCTGCAAGTGCTGCAAGAGGTTTCTAGAAGGAGTATGTAGTCTTTGAAAAATTGAAGGAACGTGACTAATATGGCGAGCGATACAGAAAAGCCATCATCGCAAGCCGAGACCGAGGTTCTACAGCTGGTTGCTGACCTTGACAGAGGCCGAATTTTGCGAATTGCAGAGAGGATCGAGAAGCAAGGCATTTGCCAGTTTCTACAAAAAACACAATCTGGGGTGCAATACAGGCAACTCCAGTCAGAAAAGTTCAAGATCTGGCTCGAGAGCTGCCCTTTCACAGCCTCTACCTCCCGCATCCAGAATTGGACCTGTGCGGCTATTGTCAAGCTCATCAATTGGGCGTCGGAAGCTCGATGGCAGTATGCTGAGCAACTACGAACTTTACTAGAACTTGATGAACCACAAAGTCAGGCCTGGTTGGATAATCTACACAAAGTCGCTCGCTATCATTCTGCGATCAAATCCATGGTCAAGTTCGCCGTGAAGGAGCCCGGCATCTTCGTCAATATCGGCATCCGACCGATCAATGCGCCTGAACCACGTCGGTTCAAATTCCCACACGGCGATGCTCCACTGCTTGCAATTGTCCAAAAGCTTTTGGGAAAAGATACAAACTCGACGATGGAGAAGCTTGAGAAACATTTGGGCACCCAGGATGTTGAAGTGAAGCTGCGTGGAACCTGTCCTGCGAAGCTGACGCTTCATGCCGAGATGCAAATCGTTGTTTTTTACGAATGCAACCCCGGTTTAGCTCACCACCTGAGGCTTATTGGGACGAGCAAAAAAGCTTGCTTTCTTTGCGACAAATATCTGCGTCATCATCCACTCAGGCTGCAAGCTTCCGCTTGTCACCAAAGGATTTATCCATCGTGGATGCCGCCTCCGTACAATAAATCCCCAGGAGATTCGACGAGAATCCCCTTTAGAAAGCTAAGTGGCGATATCGAGAAATTGACGAGACAGGAGCTAAAATCGGCACTAACTGCTCCCCCCCGACCACCAAACTATGATTCGACTGCTGGGCCTTCTCTAACATTAACAGCAACTGTACCAACGGAACTGAGGTCACTGCAAAAGACTCAAGAAAAATCAGCGATTCAAGATGACAGTTCCTCAGAGGACTCTGACTGAATTGCCGCGGCACGGTCTGGGCGCGGGATGTCCAATAAGATGCATCGTCAACCATCCAAAACTGTCCACATACATGCACGGTGCATTATCCCACACCACCAACGTGAGCTGGGCTGCTGTTATAAGCGGACTTTGTCGAGTGAGATAGTGGAAAACACCTTGAAGAGCCAACAATTTGGTGTATTCGAGACCAATTATGTTGGGACACGCAATTAGTGTACATGTTGGGCCAGGGACATGGCAATATCTTGATGCCTGATTCTGCAGGAGGCCTACCAGAATTTCATCATCGCAATGTATACCGGATTAGATATTGGAGACCAGAGCTCGGCGAGTGGAAGATTTAAAATATAAAGCTGTCATTACTGCCACAAATCTCAACAGAAACATAAAACCTTCATTTATTATCTACAAAGATCATAGAGACAGCTGAAATGCATGCAAACATTGCCGTAGGAGATCACCGAGATCTCCTAGATATCATCGATAAGCTTCGCTTGCAGGGAGTCAGTCATTATATTGACCTTCCCGAAATCATTGTCTGTGGAGATCAGTCTGCAGGGAAGAGCTCTGTCCTCGAGGCCGTCTCAGGGATGAAGTTCCCAATCAAAGACGGGCTTTGTACGCGTTTCGCCACGGAGTTGGTTCTTCGTCGGGGCCCCAATATAATTACCAATGTATCCATCACTCCTGGTGAAAGCCGGTTTGGCGAAGACAAAGAACGCCTTGAGAATTGGAAGCCAACAACTAGCATCAACGAAGAGGATCTAGGCCCCGTGACGAAGGAGGCAGAGGCTATGATGGCCGTCCAAACCGGCACAGGGGAATTCTACGAAGATACACTCCGTGTCGAGCTCATCGGACCAGAGAAGCCACACCTAACAATGGTGGACCTTCCTGGTCTCTTCAGAGGGGGGAACAAGAATCAATCTGACGCCGATATCAGCATTGTTCACGATATGGTGGAGAAGTATATGGCGCGAGAGCGGAGTATCATCCTCACTGTCGTGTCAGCCAAGTACGAGTATGTTCTGCAAGAAGTCACCCGTATGGCCCAGAAAGCCGACCCAGAAGGCTTGAGGACCATGGGCATTATCACAAAGCCTGACACATTGGATGTTGGCTCTGAGTCTGAAGACTACTTTGTGCGCCTCGCCCAGAACATTGAAGAAAAGCTCGACCTTGGATGGCATGTTTTGAAAAACCGCAGTTACGACGAGCGTGATTTCACATTGGCACAGAGGAACGAAAAAGAGAAAGAGTTTTTCTCTCAAGGATTATGGGGTTCCATTGAGCCTTCACACTGCGGAGCAGGGTCCTTAATGGTCAGACTTAGTAACGTCTTGAGGAACCAAATTCTTGTTGAGCTTCCGAGTCTTGAAAAGGATGTTGAACATGGTATCCTCAACTGCGTTGAGAGACTCGAACGTCTGGGTCCGGAGCGAGGTACCTCACAGCAGCAACGAAGCTACCTTTTGCGTGTCAGTGAAAATTACACACTTTTGATGAGGCAGGCAGTCGATGGTATTTACACTGATCGTTTCTTCGGCAACCGGAACGATCAAGCCAGTTTTGTCAAAAGACTAAGAGCTGTGGTACGGTCGAGACTTGACGACTTTGCAGAAGAAATGCGAATCGATGGTCAGAGTCACCGCATCGTCGATTCAGCGAGCGGAAGTGAAGACGAAGGCCCTGACAACTCCCGCGCCGGAGTAACAAGCATCCCTCGGTCTGAGTTTATTGGCAACGTTGCTCACCGTCTCAAATACAACAGAGGTCGCGAGCTTCCAGGTCTCTTCAATCCCCAGATCGTCGATGATCTTTTCGTCGATCAATGTGCGCCCTGGAAAGGGATTGTCAACAGACTTGCTGATGACATGCTCGATATAGTGCACTTGACGACTGAAAAGGTAGTCGAGCAAAGTGCCGCGAGGGAAGTCTCCGAGGAGGTCTTGAAACTCATTCGGAAAGAAGTAGAGGGTCTAAAAATCAGTATGGGCGGTGAGATTGACAAACTACTTAAATCAGCTACGCAGCATCTTATTACGAATAACCCGGAGCTTGTCCAGCAAGTCCAGAAGACCCAGGAGGACCGACACAAACGCACGGTTAAGTCACTGATTACCAAGATGTTTGGAACAAACCGTTTCGAAGGCTCCGATAAGAAGATCAGTATAAATCCTGTTGAACTTCTAACATTGGCTGAGAAGGGATTCGAGCCAAACATGGAGCGCTTCGGAAGCGCATTGGCAGTAGATTACATGAGAGCGTTTTATAAGGTGAGATATATCCCTGAGCCAAGGTTGACTGACGTAATCGTACTGACGAATTTACTCGTAGGTTGCAGTCAATAGGTTCATCGATGATGTAAGCGTCCTAGCGATAGAAGACTGCCTTATCAGCAAGCTTCCTTCGCTTTTCACATCAAACACTGTCGCTGAGATGAGTGATGAAACGTTGCAACTCCTTGCGGGTGAAAATAAGGAATCATCCGCCGAGAGAAAACGCCTAGAGTTGAAACAAGGGATTCTGGAGAAAGGATTACAGGATCTCAAGAGCCTTTACAAACACAGCACGGTCATCGCCAGTAGAGGGTACCACGGCCTATTGTCCGAAGGTCCTGAGAAGGTGTCAGCCATCACACAGAGAAAATCTGAGAAAGGATCATCCACTACCGATAGAGGGACGGCAGCCTCTGAAGTCTTTGTTGAGGAAGTCCCCATCAGTCAGGACCAACGCCCTGAACTTCAAGCAGATCACATTAAGTGGCCAGATCAAGATGGAGCGAAGGACTTCTGGCCACCTCCTGCGATGAGGAAGTACGTGACGGACACCTTGGGTGAGGGACATCGATGGGGCAACTGAGATATGTCTGGCATAGACCAGGAAGTCCATTCAGCTATCTAAGTAATCCTGTTAATATTCATAGGAGCCGCTCTTCGTGGTAACACCTGGAGCCAAAAGGTTACTCATAATCCACCTTACCTGTAGCCAATGCGATACCTGTTTAGTCACGTTATTTAAAGGTAGGATAGAAATAGGAGATTAATCTTTGAAGTATCTAGCTGTAATTTTGCCGTGGAAACCAGACTCAGTGCCGAGTAGCTCCCTTCAAATCTTTTACAGACTCGTACATCTGCCATGTGTTCTCGCGAACACGTCGGCCCCAAATAGCGCAGGGGATGAAAAGTAGACAGACAGCAGTAGCGACGCATCCGCTGATGATGAAGAGCTTTGAGATGCCGATGGATGATATCCAGCCGACAACACCGAATGGAACTCCTATGGAAGGAATGTTGCGGATAAACGTAACGGAGATGAAGGCCTCTGCTGTAAGCTGCTGATTATTAGTTGCTGTCTTGCAGTGTCAGCTGGATAGACGTACGGTTTGGTAAATGTCGATGATGATGGTGCATGATATGTCAATCATGGATGCCATACCAAAGCCAAACATGGCACCTCCAATGCTTGGATAGATCCAGTGCCAGCCCTGATAAGCTTAGCCAACGAAACAATGCTGCAATAAGAACGAGACTCACCTTATCAGCTGATATCCCAAAGAAAACAATTCCGCCACCCATAAGAAGCGCCGGCAACAAAAGAATATACAATCTCATCTCCGGCTCAAAAATTCCCTTATTCCTTTTCGCCAACTTGACAACAACCCAGTCACCAAGCACACCACCGTAAACACTCCCCAGAAAGTTTCCCACAAACGGTCCAAGCGACATGAGCCCTACGCCCGCTGTGTTGAAGTTATATGGCGGTGCAGAGAAGATCATGGAAATGGATGATGTGAGAAGGATGAGAAAGGCGACGCAGCTGGCTACTTGAAGCGCCGAGAAGAGAACGTGTGGAAAGAGAAACATTTTGAGGGGGACGAGATAGTTCCGCCAGAGGGGTTCGTCTGTGCGTGTTATGAAGCGCAGTCGTTCTTTGTATGTAAGGCGAGGTGGGTGGGTTTCTGAGTTGAGGTCTGAGTCTTGGATGTCTCCTTGCGCTGATTCATCCTTTGGGTTCTTGATTGTGGATGTGCCTTGGCTGGAGGCGTTTCGTGTTTCTCCAATAGTGACGGGTATAAACTTTGTTTCTTCGAAGAAAAAGATGAACAGGAGGAAGAGAACAGTTAGGACGATGCCTGTGGTGTAGTATGTCCATCGCCAGTCTTGAGCCGCTGCTTGAACACCCACTATGCAGGGACAGACGAATTGGCCGACCATGACAGCCATGATATAAAAACCATTCGCAGTACCCCTCTGATGAACAAAGAACAAGTCCGCGATCTGCCTCGTGTCAGTAACTTTCATCTTCCCAATACATTGCTACTTACCGTGATCTCCGAAATCGTCTCATTGATACTCGCCGCCAGCCCCGACAGGAAATTCGTAACATACATCTCCCCCACCGTCTCCATCCTCCCACTCCACCACGACACAGCAGCCATAAGCCCAGTGGATAGTATATAGCAAGGTCTAGAACCGTATTTCCGCGCGAGCGGGATAAAGAGGAAACTTCCGAGAGCGAGGCCGGCTGAGTTGAAGGCGACGCCGTAGTTGAGTTGGTCGTAGGTTACGTGCATGTCGACGATCATTTGTTGCCATAGGACCATTTGCATAACGATGCTGATGTTGTTAGTGTTGGGTTGGATAATAGGGGAGGAGGGGACATACGCGGAGAAGAATGCTACTGTTACGGCGAGGACGAGGGTGAAGTTCCATGCTTTTCGGCGTTTGCTCCAGTTCTGGGGTTGTTAGATGAGATGTCTAGGGGGTGGAGGAACTGACCAGAGGATCGTTGGGGTCCTGTGAGGGCGTTGGAACGAGGACAATCTCAGAGTGACCTGTATAATGCGTCAGTGTCTTCCTATAGGATTTGATGGCGACGTGACAGACTCAGGAGACGCGAAGTCCCAGGGGGGAAGCTCAACTCGCTATCCATCTTTGTCAAGACGGGAAGAAAGTAACAGAGGCGGAGGAATTGTAAAATGCTCGTCAGGTCAAGCCTGGTATTCTTTCAGCCAGGTCCTCGAGAATACCCCGGATTTATAGCGATTCTCCTTATTACCCCGAAACCGGCTTCACCCCAGCCTAGAGAAATCTTTCACCAACCCATCGATATTTTGCGGGGTGATACCGATCAGCCTAGCATCCAAACAGTAGGTCCACCCACTCACCCAGATAGCACATGTAACACCTGATTGGCTGCGTGTCGACCATCCTAAAACGGCCTAGCTAGAACAAACTCAGCTCAACGCCTCTCACTTTCGTCTCTTTATCAAGATCAACATCGTTATCACCCCTTTCCAAGGCCTTATCTAGTATTTCCTCGAGGATTAGTGCATTTGGCGTGTCGCGGTATGCGTCGCAGATACTGCCGCACCGGCGGAGTATTCGTACCCATGTTGGTCGTGTTTGGAGAATTGTCACTTCGAGACGCGCTGCTGTGTAGGGGTACAGCATGCTGTTCATGGCGAGTATATGCGCGTACTCTTCACGCTGACGAGTTTCGTATAGTGCGTCGAGACTCGCTACTAGACGACAGACCAGTAACTCGTTGGACGGCGAGCCAGTTTGTCTGCGATGCTGCCGTCGAGCAAGTAAGATGCCCGATAGCCGAAACGCTTCCCAGAGATGAACATGCGGAATAGATCCCTCGTGGCCCTCCCAATCCACAAGGTCCCTCTCCACATCGTCATGTGTCATTCTCCCAAAAATATCGAGGAGACTTCGTGGTAAGCCCGAGATCCTTTCAACACCGCCGACTAGCCCCGTTGAAGACGCCTTTTGCGCTGAGCGGAGATAACCCCAGATTCCGAGGGTCGGTATGTCGCGCCCGCGGACAAAAGTGGGAATGTCCATTATGGCCATGGCCTCAAGCGGAAAGCGATATTCCAGGTCCCCCATCCGATGCGCGTTTTTAGACTGCGGGAAGAGATGGTACACCCACATCATGTGATTCAGATGCGCTGTCCAGGGGATTCCTTGGAACAACTACCATACAGACCTAGTAAATATTTGCAGTTTGGCCTGAAGACGTGCTTGACTTACGTGGAGAGTGCAGAGGAAAACCCCCGCGTTGACCAATCCCCCATCTAACGTCCCATCAAACCGACCTAGCTGCTCGCGAAAGAGACGGAGACTTTGGTTACACAGATCGTGGAACAGAGGTGGGGGGTTCCGAGGGTTGGTGTTGTATAGGTGTGTGGCGATTAGGCCGAGAAACAGTGGTTCGTTTTGCAGGGCGAGGCGTTGGAGTTCAAGAGGGAATGGATCTTCTGTGGAGGTGGAGTAGAAGAGGAATACGGTTTTTTGTATAACTGGGGTTATTTAGCGGGAAGGTATTGGGATTGGCGGGTGGCTTACATTCTTTGAAGAGGTGTTTCTCTTGAGCACTTCTTCGTTGAAGCCACTGCGGTTCTTCAGTCTCGATCACAGGGTACTCCATCGATATTAAATTCTCCACCGGGCCATTCTCAGCATCAACACCCAATGGGAAAGCCTGGAACTGCCCAAAACCCTCCGCATCATCAATATCATACCCTCTCGCCCTCTTCTTCTCACTACCAGTCCCCAGAACAGGAAGTGAAGCACCAGTAAGTTTGCCCCTCGACGCAACGCCTACATCCCATTGTAACTTCAGAGCATAGCCTTCACAGGTAAGGTTATTCTTTTGACATTCACGACAAGCTGGTTTTGTCTCGTCGCATTTCCGATGGCGTCTTTTGCATGTTGAACAGCCGGTTCTTGAGCGGGACATGTTGTGATGGGTGAGTTGGAGATAAGAGATGGGGAGTAGCTGTTGGAGTGATAACGGGATGGGGCGGTCTGGGGTAGCAGAAACTAGCTAGGTGGTCGGGCCGAGAGGGCATCGTCATAGCTGATATGCTTGAGGCTGAGATGTGATTCCAACTTGAGATTACTTTCATGTTTTTGCATACAGTTAACAGCGTCAATGTTTTACATTTACTCTACATCTATAGTATCAGTGAGAAACTACTTCTTATATACCCTTTCACCCCCAAACCACGTTTCATCCACCTTCATCTCCAACAATCCATCCACCTTCACAACCCCCGGCAACACCATAAAATCCGCCCTCAACCCTCTCTCCAACCTCCCCGTCCAACCCTCCGCAAACCTCGAATAAGCAGCCCCATACGTCGCGCCCCTCACAGCCTGCTCCAGCGTCAACGCACTATCCCCATTCGTAACCGTCTCCCTCTCCGGCTCCAGCGCCGACTTTCTCGTCGTAGCATTATACAAATTCGGGAACGGCAGGTGTCGCGCCGTAGGTGCGTCTGTACCAATAGCGACGTTCGCGTGTCCGTCGAGACATTCTTTATAAGGGAAGCAGTGTTTCCATGCAGACGGCTTGACGAGCTTTTCGTAGCCTTCGAGAATGGCAGGGTCGCTGTGCACGGGTTGTACGGAGGCGGTGATTCCGAGACTGCCGAGACGGAGGGCGTCTTCGGGGGTGGCCATTTCTAGATGCTCGATGCGGTGGCGCGCGGTGGGATTATTGGTGCTTGCGATGGCGGAGATGGCTTGGGAGACTGCTACGTCGCCGATAGCGTGGATGGCACATTGCATTCCAGCTTTTGTGATCTGTGACAGAACGCGGTTCATTGCTTCGCCGGGCCATAGAGGTTGCACCAGATCAGTTGATTCCCCGTAGGGATATGATAATGCGGCTGTGCAGCCGTCGACTACACCATCGCACATGAGCTTGACGCCGACGATGCAGAACTCTGGTGATTTCGAAGGATGGAATTTGTTGTGCATGTCGATAGCTTCCTGGATCTTCTCATCGAGGATCCTCTCGTCTGCTTCGTATGGAACGAACCAGTGAGCTGCGATGTGAAGATTGATGCCCTTCCTTTCTCGTAACGTCTGTAACGCTTCCCAAGCTACTGCATCCATTGCCATATCGATGACCCCAGTATAGCCCTCCGCTGAATAAGCCTGAACAGCTCGCTCCAGAGCTTCAAGTTTATCGTCCATTGAGAGCGATTGAATCAAAAAGGGCCAGATAAACGCTGTGACAGCCCATTCTGCCAAAAGTCCGGTGGGATTGCCGTCCTCATCGCATGTGAGATGCTCTGGGCACTTCGCCTTGATGTCATCAATTGGGAGTTCTTTTAAAGCAGCGGTGTTGCACCACGCGGAGTGAAGGTCATTTGAATCGATGAAAATAGGCCGTGAGTCGATATCATCAATCATACTCGCAAGAGCAACTCCATCCGTCGCAGATTGAAGCCATCCTCTGCACAGAATCCTGGGTAGGTCTGGATTCGCAGCAGCAAAGTCTATTATTCTTTGTCGGATTTCTTGGAGAGATTTACATCCGCCAAGATCGAGTTTTTGCTGTGAAAGGCCGAAGAAAAGAAGATGGACATGGCTATCGATGAATCCAGGAAGAACAACGCGGTTACCAAGATCAAGAATTTCTACGCCCTTAGATTTTGCGTCTTGGACTGTTTTGTCGTCTTCGGATCCGATGTAGGCGATTTTAGCTCCCTCGACGATCATGCACTCTCGATACGAGTCATCATCGCCGACGAAGCGGCCGTTTGTGAGAATTGTTGGAGACATTATTACACCTGCAGATGATAAAAAGAAGAATCTCGCTAGAAGATGTGCTGAAGATGAAATGTAATGGAATGGAATTACAGGGTCTTATCAATATGACTGGGATCGAGACTATGATGAAAGCGGCAGCAATCTGAAGATGGGGGTTAGGCGCGTCCACCTTCTGAATGGGTTGACCTGCTGAAAGCGCGAGGAGTTTGAACTTCCAGGCGTGTCGACCTGCTGGAAGGGGTTTAGATTGGCGGGGAGCTAGGGGACCCCGGGGGGCTTGACAGTTGACTTCGCCTAATTTGGGGGTCTGGGGCTGCTGTTAATTGGGCCTTGGGGCGATGAGAATTGGGACAAAGTACATCGAGGTGGAAAACGCCGGAAGGGGTCCGCGGAATACGCTGCAGGGAAGAGTTTGGCTTTGGGGAATCTTTTGATACGTTTGATTGAGGCTTAGATCTATATTGCGGGATACGACAATGAATTTGATTGAGGCTGGCGCTGTTGGAGTTTACCGAAGGTTAGGTAACATCGCCGTTTCGGCTCCGAAGCCCGGATTTCTCCACCTCCACGCTCCAGATTTTATCGACTTACGGCAAAAGCCACCAGACAATAATGGATCGGATTCCGACTACAGACTCTTCGCCCAGCGGCCCAACACAGTCAGCGCCACTGATCGAAGAACAACTTTTCGAAGGAGAAGATGATCAAGATTGGGGCGACTTCGTCGACTCCGATGAGGAGCCCGATGTTGAATTCGCCTGTGAGGATATTAACCTCTACCCTAGAGGTTTCTGCTACCCAATCTCGATCGGCGACATTATTGTCGAGCGATATCGCATTATCCACAAACTTGGCCATGGCGCTTTTTCAACAGCTTGGATGGCGCAGGATATGCTTGAAAACAGAGACGTGGCGCTCAAGATCTTGATGCTGGGGAGTCCTGACGACCGTGATTATCACATGCAGAGTGAGATAATTGGCAAAGCAAAAGACTTGACTTATTTGTTGGTCTATCATCGAACATTCCTGCTCCCGACCCCTCACGGCCAACATCGCGTCTTTGTACTTCCTCTTCAAGGACCAAACTTGAGAAATCACCCACCCAGAAAAACGCCCATTGCTACAAGAATGGCATTTGTAGCACAATTACTGCAGGCCTTGAAGGCACTTCACGAGGCTGGCATAATTCATTCGGGTACAGTGACACAACACGAGATGAAGCACAGCTAACTCATAAACAGACCTAAACACCGCCAATATAATGTATACCCTTCGGCCCCTCAACAACAGTATATCTGAAAAGTACAAGCGAATCGGGCGGCCGAGTAAGATGAAATTATGGACTGAGCAGTGGAAAGATGGCGAACTGGTAACGCCAATGAAGCCAAAAGAGGAATTTATAGGAGACTCAATCGTCCTTGGAGACTTTGGTCTTGCTCATAAAGCTGGTGCTTCGACTCAGAAGATGCAGTCACCTGCTACATACTGCGCTCCTGAACGGGTACACAACATCAGCCCGTCGTATGGCTCTGATGTTTGGAGTTACATGTGTATCCTTTTTGAACTCTACACAGGAACATATCTGTTCCATGGCTGGGGACATGCATCAGTGGTGTCATCTATTGTTCATACTCTTGGTTCCCTTCCAGAATCTTGGAAGGGAACCTACCACGTTAGTGGCTCGGGTGAGGACAAATGGTATGATAAGAATGGGAAAATACATCCAGAATTTGATCTAGTGGAGAGGCTCACTCAGCTTTGTCCTGATGTTAGCGCAAGAGAGTTGGAGCTGGTAGTGTTGATCTTACGAAGGGGACTTGTCTACCAACACGAGAAACGGATCACCGCGGCGGAGTTTCTTGTCTACGACCCATTTAGAAAGCTAATGAGCATATATGCACAATAAGGGTTGCTGGACTCTCAGAGCATCAATATGGCATTACCCCCTTGTACTATCAAACTATCTAATTCCAGCGGCCTGTTAGAGTGCACCCATGGGCTATTGACCAGCGCCGTGCCGCTCCTGATGCCTGAACACTGTGAGACCTGAACTAAGACACTGGCCAGAAGGGAAATAGACAGGCTCGGGGGGGAAAGAAACCCCAGGATCTCGACCCTAGTCCCTAGATGACAAAAAGACCTAGGTAAGTTAGCAAAAATTGAGCCTAAATTTAGCAGAAACTTAGAAACTAAGGATACCTTTTCCTGAGTTTACTTTGTCACCTGATCTTAAGGTCCGGTGTTTTCTTGCTCCCTGAAGACAGGATCCATTGAGGATAGAGAGCGATCCACTAATTGAACGGGAACCCGGCACCTTCGGTGGATTCTTCTACCGCTTAGATTCTATTCATCGCGTATCGGGTAATCTGAAAGCCGACCCCTACAAAGGCCCAAGTCCTATCGATAAATAAACCCGCCGCACAAGGTATGCAAATCAAACTGTAGTCTATAACATTCACCGGATTAATCATACAACGCAATATGCAGACATCCAAGCCCTTCATTCTCTTCTTCAGCCCCGTCAGGCACGCCAAGGCAGCATTTGAAGAGCTGCACGAGGTTGCGAGAGTTGAACTGGTCACCAGCTCCAACAGGCAAGAATTCTTCAAAGATGTTGAGGATAAGTATAAGGACATTCAGGTGATTTACAGAACATCAGCAAGCGGTGCCGTGAGCCTGCCCATTTTATTGTGCCTTTATTCGCACGCTGACATGCTACAGGTCGCGGGGAAATTTGACGTCGAATTCATTCAACACCTTCCATCAAGCTGCAAGTTTATCTGCCACAATGGAGCAGGTGAGTCCATAATTTCATTAGTAACAGAAATGAAATTAAGAGCAGTTTGTCAGGGTATGATCAAATTGATGTTCAGGCTTGCGCCGATCGAGGAATCACCCTCACATACGCGCCTGACCCGGTCACCAATGCCACAGCCGACTTGGCTCTCTGGCTACTACTCGGATCGTTGAGACAACTCAACCCATCACTTGGTTCCTTGCGCCGGGGAAACTTCAAGAAGGGCATTGATTTCGGCCGCGATCCGCAAGGCAAAGTTCTCGGTATCCTAGGAATGGGACGCATTGGCCGTGCCCTCAAAAGCCGATGCGACCCCTTTGGTATCATCACGCACTATCATAATCGCTCAGAACTTCCCCCGCAGCAAGCAGCCGGGGCAAAATATGTATCCTTCGAACAGCTCATTTCCGAGAGTGATATAATCAGCATCCATGTGCCACTGAACACTGCGACAAGGCATCTGATAGGTGCCCAGGAGATCAGTAAGATGAAAGATGGCGTTGTCATCGTAAACACAGCCCGAGGTGCTGTTATTGACGAGAATGCACTGGCTGAGGCACTGGATTCAGGGAAAGTTGCGTCTGTTGGTCTGGATGTTTACGAGCATGAACCTAAGATCAACGAGCGTCTTTTGAAGAACGACAGGGCTCTTCTTGTGCCGCATTTGGGGACACATACTGTAGAGACTCTGACCAAGATGGAAAAGTGTGCTATGGAGAATGCGCGGCGGGCTGTTTTGGGGGAGTCCCTTCTTACACCTGTTCCAGAGCACGCTGGGCTCCAATCTTGATCGCCTAGTAAATACGCCGAACCTATCTGGGTCCATAGAAAAAGGCAGATTGAAGAGAGACGCGAGTTTGTATGCTTTCATATTGTTTAGGTGAAGTAATAGATCGGGAAACGTTCAAGTTGGCTCGAGTCTTGGAAGTATGACAAGTCGCTGAGTTTACCTATTTAATGTGGGATAACCAAATCGTATTAAATCTCAATCAACCGAATCCTCATAAGATTCGTTCGTTCGTTTACATACATGTTGCATAAGATGCTGAGCTGAACCATCTGTTGGAGTCGCCATTTGACGGCTGCCCCAAGTCCCACAAAGAAAAGAGTAGCCAATGTGACCATGGTCGTCCGATCCACAGACGTCGGGCGATAGATCAGCCGAACAAATGCCCATAGAAGTCGGTATAAAGCTTTGCCGGCGTTACGCCTCAACCAAAATAAATCATGGCTCGCACCGTCGCAAAGTATTGGCTATAAAGCCATGCAATTTTCTTCAAGATCAGGTGAGGATATGCACATGTGCTACGTGATCAAATACTGTCTCAAAACACTACTCCATAACACTCGACCGCCATGACAAAGATCGCTCTTCTCGGTGCTGCCGGTCAGATTGGGACCCCTCTGAGTCTACTCTGCAAAGCTGTAAACAACCTGCATATTCACAGTTGCCCCAAACGCTGACAGCGAGAACAGAGTAATCTTTTTACAGAAATCGCCCTCTACGATATTGTCCATACGCCCGGCATTGCCACCGATCTCAATCACATCGACACCAAAGCGACTGTCTCTGGCTATTTACCTTCCAACGATGGTTTGGCCAAAGCACTCAGTGGAGCCGACATTGTCGTTGTCACTGCTGGGATTGCTAGGAAGCCAGGAATGACTCGAGATGGTAAGTCACTCATCGCAAATCATCTTACTAGAGCTTGCCACTAACCAGCATCTTAGACCTCTTCAATGTGAGAGCTCTCGGCCCTCTTTATTCAACAGCCGCTCACAAAGTTCTTTAGACCAACGCCTCAATCATCAGAGACATCTTTGCCCAGGTTGCAAAGACCTGCCCCGAAGCAATCTCATGTATTGTTACCAACCCAGTAAACTCAACAGTTCCCGTTGCAGCCGAGACTTTGCGTGCAGCCGGTGTTTTTGATCCTACGCGTCTTTTCGGCGTGACCACTTTGGATGTAGTACGCGCGTCGACCTTTGCTGCACACGCCCTTGGCGGCGATGCCGACCCTACCAGTATCAAAGTCCCTGTTATCGGCGGCCACAGTGGTGCTACCATTCTTCCCCTCTACAGCCAGGCCCAACCGCCCATTGACCTTGGCGCCGAACTCCCCAATATTATAAACCGTATGTTCTTAATTCTTCAAACCCAACCGAGATAGCTGACGAGTCACAACAGGCGTGCAATTTGGAGGTGATGAAATAGTCAAGAGCAAGCAAGGAGCCGGCAGTGCCACGACTTGCATGGCTTATGCGGGGTTTAGATTTGTCAAGGCCCTCCTTACCGCAAGGTCTGGAACTCCAGTCGTGGAAGAGGCTTATGTCTACCTGCCAGGAATCAGTGGAGGAAAGGAGATCTCGACCGAGCTTGGGGTTGACTACTTCTCCGTTAAAGTGAAGCTGGGTCAGCGGGGTGCAGAAGGGTTACTCCCCATCGGGAACTTGTCAGACGGGGAAAAGGCCCTCCTTGGAAAGGCAGTGGAAGAGCTGAAGATGAATATTCAAACCGGTTTATCCTTTGTAGCTGAAAAATAAGTAGCGCTTTTTGACCCTCTAGATGGTCGGCTGCTCATATATCGGCTGTGTATATACAAAAGTGGCGAAATGATCAGGATCACTTTTAAATAGACAACAGATTAATTAAAGAATCTTTGCTTCAGCTTATCATATCTGGCATAAACAAGAACAAAACATGGTATTTCTCTATGCTACCACAGAAACTGATCTTTGAAGTCTGCTGGTAGTTCGATCCTAGAAGAGGTAGTGATATCTTGCACCGCATGCGTCTCACATGCTGGTTGTATGTTACCTACGGACTCAGTCCTCTGAGGTGGTTGGCCTATAGAGTCTTGATCGACTGCATCGTCACGGTAAGGATCCCCAACCGCCATATCATCCCCAGCACCAGCAGGGCTCTGAACCTCATCCTCATGCTGATAATCGGCATTCCCAGCAGAGCTCTCCGCTCGCAAAAGTCCCCCCATCTTCTCATCAGACTGAATTTTACCCTCGTTTTGCATCACGGAGGCCTTGTTGACTTCCCCAATCCACTCCCTAACGTCATCAGCTGTCCGTAAAGGGAACCGCTTCCAATGATCCATTAGGGCTAGCATTTTATGTTCGCCTATACCCGATGACTTAAGCTCGGTGTTTCGCTCGCCAAATCGCTTATGAGCTCGCTTTTGGGTGTCCCCATCAAAGGCACGAGCTAGCAAGCCCTCGTCATTTGTTGCATGCAGCAGCCGTATCAGAACCAGTTCAGTCTCCGCAAGCCGCGCTTCTAAAGCTTTCGTATACCCCTTGGGCGGACCCCTGGATACCATGAGTATATTCGCTCTTCGTGAAGTGAGTTCAGAAGACCTACCGCTTCAGGACTGTTGGCCAAGTACACTGCAAGCCAAGGCTTCGACATCTTGAGCATGCTGGCCTTCTAACATAAGCACTTGGTTGTTTGGATGTTGCAGATTGTTAACATACCTGATCCCATCACACTGCACAGTAATAGTTCCTATTAGCAACTCGCATGATCATCGTAGACTATTTCTTCTTTACGGCTTCATCTTACCTTTTGCTTTCGCGATCGGCAGGTCTTACATGCTGCACGGCCTCTTGCTGGGGACATGGTTGCTCTGGACTTTCGCCCACAGTTGGCTATAGTGATAAAAATAACTGGTGTCGCAACTGAAACGTCGGTAGAAATTATTGCCTAGACGAGTGAATGGGGGAAAAGACCGGGTTTATGGAGTGGCGAATGGCTTGAGCCATTAAACTTCGTGACCGTGACGCGACGGCTAAAGGTTTCGCCGATGCACCAACGAGAAATGTACTAGCAGCAGGTATATAAAATAGTGATAATTATATAATAACCGTGGTATTGATGCAATCAATTGAAAAAAGACTTGTCACCCTCTTTTTGATGAGTCTCATTCGCATTGGACTGGTCAGAAAAATGCACTATCACAGGTAGGATCGTCCTCATTAATACCTCCCAGCAGTGATTCCCATGTAATGCCAGCCAACAGGTCTGGCATCCCGCTCTCCCAGTTACGTGTTCTCCCTGGATCACCAAAATATTGAAACTCGTCCTCAATTGTCGGACCCGTGCCATCGTTAGGTTCAAAGCTGCTGCCCGGTCGCTCGTCCATGGACGTATTGACGATACCCGAAGGAGCTTGATTGGGAGGCTGTCCAGGTCCATCATTTCTTTGATTTGATTCTGCATCTAGCATTGCTCTCTTTCTGGAATCGCTTTGGCAGTTCATAGGAGAAGATACCGAGTCCCTACCTGAATGTGCAGAACCCAAGGTAGAGTCTGAGATATCAAACGCTGGTCTCTTCGCAGTACCCTCCGTCCCCTGGATAGCCTCTGCAAGGTCCGAGAGCACAGCGTGACAATTCTTTGCAAGCTTCCATCGCTCGGACATATGAAGTAAGGCCTCAAGACACATACTAATCTCCCTTCATTTTGTCAGTACAGGCGTACAAACTTCGATAGCAGTATATAGGTCAAGTTGCCGTGGGACATTTCACAAGAGGTAGTGTAGTCCATTGAACGGGGGACCAAGATAATCCGCAGTTCTCTCACCTTTTGCCTTTCTCAGCTGAATAGAGCCGCAGTTGGCATGCAAAGGCCAGGACGATTCCAGCCATCCACGCAACAGAGAGATAGCCCGGCCAGAAGAGCGCATACCCTGCATTGTGCTGCTTGCTTGTGATCTTGATAATCTCTCGCGCTTCGCTAATGCATATTTGGATCGCAGATTGGAACTCTGGTGTGGATGGCTCAAGCGACAGCCTGGGACGATGGATTAGGAGTACTAATTGGCTGTGAAGCAGGATGAAGTGCGCCGATTCATTGAAAACTTGACTTTGGTTTCTGTCAGTAGCATCATAAGAGGAGGGATCGAATTCTTGTAGAGATGAAGGTAGTGCATTCCAGAGTGCGTTTATGTCTGTTTGAAGTGAGAGAATCGACCCGCTATCGATGGATCGGATATGAAGAGATTTGTGGAAGAGTTCCAGGGCGCGACCAAGCAGACGCGAGTATTGGACCTGGAATGATAAACTTGAATGGCGATTGTGCTTTTGACTAGATTCATCCTCGCTTGTTGCCCTGCCGAGGCCTGTCTCACTTTGCCGCGTCGTGATCGTGGCATCCCCGGACACGCTGCTGGAAGGGTTCGCTGAAAGCCCAGAGAATGGAGAAGGCACGCCACTATGACTTGAAGGGACAGTCGGATAGAGCAGAGGGTGGTGGAGCTCGGGTCCATCCAGAGGACAAACATCCACATCAGAGTCTTGGATTCCTAACGGGTGTCCAAGAGCCTGGGATAGATAGCGATCAAAGACATAGATACACCAGAACAACCTTTTTCTAATATCGCATTCATCCGCCGTAAGCTTTCCGTAACGGCAAGGACACCGATGAAGCCCCGCTAGAAAGACAGTGCGGGATAAAAGACCACTGACAACCGAGGCTGCACGGAGCGACATGCGAGCTACCAGGAGGAGACCAGCGGCAAAAAGCGCTTGGATGGAAACAAGATCCCCTTTGACGGCAAGGCCAGGAAGATAGGAGAGAAGATCGGTGGGCTTTTGGATCTCGGATGCGACTGGCAGTTGACTGCTGTTATGCAAGCTTGCCAGGTTGAAGATACACTGCAGGATAACTACTTTTGGAAGTGTTGTTGGGACCCTAGGAGTGATGGGCTCTGATGCTCGACTGTTTTCGTCTAAAGAACTATAAAGGTCCTCCATGTCCCTGAGGATAGTTGGACCGTGCAGAAACGGGAAGAAGCGATGCCAAGTCTGAAAATATGTCATGAATAGCTGTTTTGCAACGTCCGGTTGAGGCGGTCTGCCAAGTCCAGCGGGTATCCCATGGCCGTAAGAAAAGGAAGACGGCAGTAAAGAGGCATCCACGTCGGGTCTTTGCTGTTCATCCTCGCCGTCTGCAACGATGCACTCCTCAGGAGTCGGGTGCGCGGTATCAAGAAGACGAGACGACAGTCGCGAGTTGGCATTTATGAAGGCTCGTCGGACTGTGTTTACGAAATAGATCCCACTGGAGCTGCCGATGAATTGACTCTTGCCCTTCTCTAGCGTGCGAAGAGAGCCCCGTTCTTGGACGGCTTGTGGCAGGGTAGGAGTGTTGCTACTGGTCGTGCGCGACATTACATATCGTACAAGGGCTGAGTGGGATACAGTATCTAGATGATGTGATCTGTTACAAGTTCCTACAGCGGCAGATGGCTCAAAATCCACGGGTCAGCGTTGATCCGCGGTACCCCACTGCGCTAACTTTGACCATGGTGGTGGCTGGGCCAGAGGAATGTACTGGTGGAGGTCCTGCGACCCAGCGTCAAGGAATGTCTCTACCGAACGAAGAGATATGAAATTTGAAGCTCATTCAATAGTTTCTGTAGCAAGGAATATTTTAGCACCTTGCTCACGTATTGCCAAGCGCAAGCTGAGGATGCCTGACTTACTCTACACCTGACGCAGTGAAAGCGTTTACATCTGCCCGCATGAGTTCCATTTCATGTACTGTACTTGTCTCATGTCCGAAGTCTCTGATGCAGATATTCCAGGTTTATAACGGGTTCAAGCCATCTCACCCGTTTGGCACGGTTTGGGGCCGCATCCCATACATACTGGTGGCTTTGTGGCTGTGGCAAGCAGGCATAGGTGCGTACATAGCCCGTGATCGACTCGAAGCGCTCGGGAGAGGACTGCACAATAAGGGGTTAGCCATGATGAAACACTGAGTCCTGGCTCGGTCGTGACTGTGAGCCATTTGCACATTTCTGGATATGGGAGCTTCTCCCAGGCCGCCTGGGGCAGGGCCGTTCAAGGGTCCCAAAGTTCTCGTCACCGTAGACAGCAGATGCCTTTCTTTCTTGGACAATTGAACTAATGCTCATCATTTTGCTTTAGAGGGATGTCTATAGAGATTCGGTCGAAACGCTCTCTGGGATTGCATGACGGAGGGGTTAGACGTTCTGGACTTTGCTGGGTACTCATCGTAACCAAGAGTCAAATAAGGTCATGAACAGCGAGGCAGAAGAGGGAGTAAACCAGCCTTCCCGTCACTAAGGCCTTGTAAAGACACAAGAATAATAATGCTCTTGTCTTCGAGAGCCGCTTGCATGTAGGAGATGGCAACAAGCGGGCTCAGACCGTTACACCTGTAGCTATTATCTAATCACCATCCTCTTGAATCTTCCATTAAAATACTATTTTCACTACAGGGCCAGCTCTGGTCGCATAAAAGGACTCAATGGCAGAGAGCAACAGGCATGTCTTCACTGAAAAGGCAAAGTCGATGACTTCCCCCATGAGAAGGGTCTGCAAGGGCAATCATCTTCGCAATTAAAATGAAAGTCTTTCCGTTACGTTGGAGAGGCTCCTTCCAGGCTACTTTCTACATGACCCGGAGCAACTCATGAGGCCGGTAAGATTATTCTCGTTACCCTGTCACGGCCATAAAACTAAGAGCCCAAGAGACCGCTGCCACCTACTCAGGTCGCTGATGTACCGTTACCCTCAACCCCTTGGAATCCTCCGGCATCACAGGAACCACAGTATCGCTCGTGATAACGAGATCAGCAGCGGTCGTCTCAAAGAGCTTCAAGATTCCGACATCATCTTTCCCTTGAACTTCCTCCGTCCCGTAAACCCTGAAAAGTGCCGCCAGCGTGAGGTAGAGCTCCGCATATGCCAGATTGATACCCAGGCAAGCTCTACCACCCTTGCCGAAGGCCACTAGATAGCGGTCCAGCAGGGGGTCGTTGACCCAGCGCTCAGGCTTGAAGGTGTGAGAGTCGGGGAAGACGCGCTCGTCGTGGTGCACCAGGTTGCTGGTCATACTGAGGGGAGTACCAGGGGGGATACGCCATTCACGATCGTCGGCGCGGTATACAAGCGTCTCGTCCGGACAGATCCGGTGCAGCCGGTGCGAGATCGCATGGCTGAGACGGACGCCCTCCTGCACCACGCCCGTCAGGAAAGGAAGACGCTCGAGCACGAGCAAGCTGAGGGGCTGCGATGGATCGGGGATCGCGGCCTCGAGCTCGTCTTTGAGCCGCGAGAGTATGTCAGGCGTGGCGAGGACGAAGTACGTCGAGACGCCGAGCGCCCAGGCCGTGGTGATGGTACCCGCCGCGACAACGACTTCGCCCTCCTGCCAGAGCCGGTCCGTGGACTTATCGTAGTCGGAGAGCTTGCTGTTCAGGATCTCGTGGAAGATGGTGCGGCGCGTCTTGTCGTACGCGTGCATTTGGTGTGCTTGTGTGATGTCGGCCACCTGTTTCTTCACACTGGTTTGGAGCTGGGAGTAAGCGCCCATGGCCGGGCTCAGCTTGAGCAGCATGGAGTTGGGCAGCTTGCGCAGCATGTCCATCAGCCAGGGAAAGTGCTTCAGGACATGGCCGGCTTTACCGCCCTGAAGCATGGCATCTCTGAATGATGGATCAAAGTCCGCGGCCTGGAGTCGGTTCTCGCTTTTTCCAAAAGCATAGTCCTCGACGATATCTGAAGATCTGGTCTTAGTACACAAATACATTTTCTGCATTTAGTAGAGGGTACTGACCGTTGGTGAGTGCAGCGTAGGCATCATCAAGCTTAAGAGGGGCTCCGGACTGCGCAAACTCGCGAAAGCGTCCGAGGAGGATTCCCATATTCCGGTCCACCAGTGGTTGCAGAGCGCGAACGCTTTGCTTGGAGAAGTATGGCGACAGCGCCGCCCTACGGATTCGGTGCTCATCATGGCCAAGAGTGCCGATCAAGCTCTCGTCGACGCCGAAAGACCGGGTGATCCAGTCCCATTTGTCACGCTTGCGTCCGCTGCCAGCGTAGATGGTGTTGTAGAAGTCCGGATCCGCGATGTGAATCTCGTCTGGATTGATACGGACTATAGGGCCTGGTTGGGTGTTAGTTCGGTCTGACTCCCTCGATTTTCGTGTTGGCAAAGATGAACACTGACCATATTGCTTGTGCAATCTACCAATTTTGAAGGTGTACTCGGGCTCGGCAACTACATCGTACCAGAATTCATACCAGTATGTCCATGCTGCTAGCTTTGGGCCTGGAAACCGAGAGATTGGGCTAAGGAAAAGGCGATAAACAGTAAGGTAGAGAAAGTAGAGGATAGGAAATATGATGAGAGCCGCTGCCGCCAGCACCAGCAAGGGCCTGGCCGTCTCGACAGGAAAGATGAATATCGACATGTTAGCCCAATCTTCGTTCTTTAGAAGAGACAAAGAGTAGCTGGGGAGCCCTATGGAACGGAAATGGCATCTAGCCACGGTGACATGCTGCAAGCTCTTATCGCTCAACAGCAAGTCGTCTTGAGATAATAGCAAGCTCGTCTTGGACCCGTTCACGTGTTGAGCTTGATTGATGGGATCAAAATCCCACAGCAGGTCGAAGCTTGCAGCCCAGTATTATCTCACATGAGCCGGGGCCGACATTGGGTAGAAATCTGACCAGTCTAAAAATGGGGGTTTACCCTTGTACACAGGGGTTGATGATGGAGAAAATGCTCGTCAGCGCCGATACAGGACCTCGGATTCGTCGGTGACTGACCCCAGCCGCCCGATAAGGCGGAGGCTTGCTGCCGGAGCTGCAACTGAGCCTTAAGTAAGCCCTAACGCAGAGATATCCAAGGTAAGGCAGGGTGTATCGAGTTTATGGAGTTGCTGTTTACCCGGGGGTCGGCCGTTGAATTAGTCAGACCCCCGAGTACATGTCCCTGAGGTGTTTGCGAAGTAAGGATGGAGTCCTACTAGGTTGTGTGGAGGGCCCATCTGCAGTCCGATTCAGTGGGCCGGGCCGGGCCAATCCGTCTGCTCCACAAGCCCAAACGGAAGATTTCGGTTTTTTTGGAGCCCGCCGATCGGCGCTGCAGTCGCAGGCCCCGATTAGGCAGGCGTGCCAATAGTGCGGGCGGCCCACACTATTGGTGCCGTCTTGCCCGGAATCCTTCTGCCGAGGGTCGTAGTGCCTTATCAACGCCGTCGTATGTGGCCTACAGGTAGAGCTAAATCTGCGTCAAGTAATGACATCGTACCAGTACGTTTGGTTTTGGCCTGCATCTCTCGACATGTCAGACGCCCCGTATCCAAGCTGAGAATTGATGAAATTAGTTGCCGAGATACCGAGTTTGAAGCGCACCAGCTTGCCAGGGAGACTGGGCTGAAGCCTTTCCTTAGAACGTGAAGGATAATCGTCCAAAGTCAGATAGCAACAATTATGTTCTCAGATACCATCAAACATTGCACCTGTCCTGTACTCTCAACTTAGGCAGCCTGCCACATTTTTCAAGCCCGTCGCAATGCCTCTGGAACGTGCCGATTTCGTTGGTGCCATATGGCTCACTACTCCTATTCTGGTCTTTCTGGGCTCCAAAACCCCGAGACATCTGCGCTGGATCCTCTTACTTCCATTCGTGGGGGGTTGTCTGCTTGTGGCTTTTGCTTTTCCCTTTGGCCCGGATATTGCAAGGAATTACACCTTTGGGACAGGTTGGGCACCAAACAGAACGTTTCACTAAGTTTATATTCTAACAGCATTGCCTCTTAGTCTTTTACGTCGCGTTGGTCCACTTCAATCTTCTTGTGCTCGAAGACCCTTACTTGGAGCACAAGTTGACACAAGCCACAAGCGATGGGAAGGAACGCCAGCAGCCTTTCCACTCTCTCGGTGCATGGGACCGGATAAGATGGTGTTTTGACAATGCCCTTTCCACTAGAGGTATTGGATGGAACTGGCGTACTGCACCTCTACCTTCAGCTCCTGCTCCAGGCACCTCCAAGACCGCCTTCCTCAGGATATCGATGCAAAGGATACTGCAGCAATACATGAGCCATGATATTGCTGCCGGTATTCTTCTGTGGCTAACCCATGATGGGAAAATGGGCGTCCTTGAGTTAGACTTCGTCCCCCGTTGCATCGCTACAGCCTGCTGGTGGGCCTCGTCAATTGCCGTTATGGATATCGGCTATCACTTCGCTTGCATGATCGGGATGTCGTCCGGGCTTTTTTGGACGCGCATCGAAGACGTCCACCCAGTAAACGGACCTTGGGTCGAGTGTTACACCCTGAGCAGATTCTGGAACCGCACGTGGCACCAGAACTTTCGCAGGGGGCTGCAAATCCCTAGCAGAGTCGTGGCCAGGAGACTCGTCAGAGCACCTAGAGGGTCTATGCTCAGTCGGCAAACCCAATCGTACTTCGCTTTCACCCTGTCTGGACTGTACCACTGGGCGGCAGCAAAGATGGCAGCTCCATCCGAGTCTTTTAAAAGAACTCTCACCACCTTCTTTCTGTTGATGCCTAACATTCTGCTCTTGGAAGATCTTGTCATTCGTTTTGCACAGAAGAAACTCGGATGGCGTGGATCCTGGTGGCGTATTGTTGGACTTGTGTGGACTTTTCTTGCTTTGAACATACTCGGTACAGGATTTGTGAATGATCTGGTCGCACCTGGACTTGTGACCGCTTTTCTGGCACTGCGGATGTCGCCCACTTATTATATGCTGAACGGTCGAAAACAGGGGTTGAATCTGGTTGATCGCATTCATAACTGGGCAATCTAGTGTATTGTTGTGGATATGAGGGTTTTTGGAATGTTCATAGACTATATGTAATGATTCTAACCCCCGAAGGTCACCATTCGATCTTGTGGCCACCAGGCACTAGCTTCATGAACAGTCCGTCGCTATCGTAAGTGTGTCTGACTTTTTTCAAGAACTCAACGTTTTCAGCTCCATAGCTTGCGATAGGATCTTGGTCTTCCGCAGCATAGTTCATGTATTTGAAAGGATGATACAAACCCTTTTCCTTCGCCGCGGCTACGGATTTCTCAAGAACGCTCTTGATGCCGGCAATCACGACAGCATCGTCTGTCTCACGAAACCATTCCCAGCCAAATGAACAGACTGGAAGTCGCATGAATCAGCCCACAAATAACATCTCCGTTATGGTAGAAGAGATCAAACTTACCAATGAGCGGTCCAGATTCTTCATCGAGACCCATCACATTTCCTCCGCGCTTGGATTGTGCCCTGAGGATGTTCTTCGTCAGGGGTTGGATGCCCAGCATTGGCGCAAACCGTTTGTCTTCACGTAAGCCATTCTCCAGAGCCCTTTCGACCTCCTCCACAAAGTAGCCGGCCATCAGCCGAAGCAGATCCACATCCATCCTGAAGGTGGCTGTCGTGAACCGGCTCCGCATGCCCGCGGGCTCTGAACCATTCAGCTCTTCAGCAAGGTCCGATAGTGACGTGACTCTTGCCGTTTTGACAACCTTGGGAGCCCCATATATCTCGGCATCGTCTCTAAACTTAGAAAAGATGGGAGGTTCCTCTCTTCCGAGAGTGTCATACTGCCCCACGGCCCACGCGAAGTTGCCCTGCATGAACCCGAGGCCCGCAAACAGTGAAACATGCTTATCTGACGGGGCGTCGTGGCCAAATTCTGCGAAGGCTGACGTGATGGCTGATGTTACTGATGGTAGCAACGGCCAGACGTGCAGGCCTCCCCACATGGGGCCTTGATCATACAAGTCCAGATCGAAACGAGTCACGACTCCAAAGTTATTGCCACCACCGCGAAGCGCTCGGTAGAGATCCGGGTGGGTGGAGTGCGAGACGTCGAAGATGCTGCCATTGGCAAGGACAAACTGGTATCACGTCAGCCTCTCGTGCGGCAATCGTGGAGTCTCGCATTACGATCCCGGTCCCGACTTACCTCGTAGTTGCGAACGTTGTCGCACGCCAACCCATGTAAGCCAGACAAGTGGCTAAGCCCACCGCCAAGAAGCAATCCTCCAACACCAACTCCAGTCAGTCGGCCCCCAACAACAGTCTTGTTCGTCTTATCAAGCTCCTTGAAGACCGCCCCCCACTTTGCGCCCGCTCCTATTCGAGCTACGCCGGCACTCGCGTCCACTTTGACATCGCCTAAGCCGGCCATGTTGACGGTGATCCCGCCATGACTATTACTGAATCCGGGGATGTCTGAGTGCCCGCCCCCGCGGACGGCGAAGGGGCACCCCGTGGAGCGCGACGTCTGCACCACGAGTGTGACGTCCTGGGTCTCACGAGCGTGGATGAGGCAGGCCGGCCGGACGGCCTGCTGCTGCTGCGACCAGTACAGAGACCCGGCCTCCACTCCCGCCCCAGCGATAGGCTGCTGCTCGAACTCTGCAATGTAGTCGCCAACCGACTCGACGGATAGCTGACTAGATAGCGAGACGCACTTTCGGTGTCAGGGGGGTGTGGCTGACTGTCCTGACGGTGGAGCTGTACGTACCGCACTCTGGCATGAATCATAGTCTGCTATGAGGCCTTTACTCGCCGCAAGGGGAGCAAAGAGGACGCAGGTCCAAGTCAAGGTCGATGATGGACGCATTATCGTTTGGTCCGACGCGGCAAAACCAAGGATTCTGAATACCGGAGAATGACGAAAGTTGAGCCAATAATATTGGGTGTAACGTGGGCGCAATATCGGAATCTGGCTGCCTGCTTCTTCCCAGAAGAATCCGCTTCTGATTACTCGCCCATTTTTCCAGCCCACGATTCGCAGGCTTAAGTAGGCAAGAAGAGGTCATGGTCGAAAGCCGCCCTGTCCAGATCCCAGCAAATGCATTTGAAGACTGGGCATGACGCTCTTCTGTAGACACCGGACTTGATTGCTCACCTGCATGTAAGCTTCACGCCTTTAGCTACAGGTGTTTGTACCATTAGTCCTAGTTGCATTCTTTTGGAAAGGCCTCGCCCTATCAAGCCAGAGTGACTATGAAGGTGGAGTGGGAATCGGCCCGCCCCGGGTGTAACCCCGCATGGGCGGGAGGATATCACTGCTTTCCACGCGATGCAGAGAGGTGTCATTTTAGGATCTACCGTGCAGTAGTCCTTTCTCCAACGGCCCGACTCCTGAAGGATTCTGAACTTGGCGCATCCTTCGCCGCGCAAATGGGTCCAATGACGGCGGTGTGTCTACGAGAGCCATTTGCGAGTATATCTTGCAAGCTAAGCATGGTGGCGTTTACGGGCGACGTCGAAATAATTCTGTCTGAAGCGAAAGATAGGGTGGTATGTATTCCTCAGTAGGATAACGAAAGACACATGCGGTAAGCGCTAAATCAACATTGTATTGACATCCCACACCAAGAAAATGACCTATAGAGACGTCGTTATACAGCATGTGTCACAAATCCGCGACCCATCCAACTCGGCTATCCCAACGTGGCGATCCCTTTTGTGCTTAGCTTTGCAAGGCACAGGCGGAGCATGGGGTTGGCTTCTCCCGTCAAACGCTCCAGTCGGCCGATTTCCGACTCCAGCTCCCGCTCCACGTCCCGCAAGCAGTCGAGCGTCTTCTCAAACGCTCCAGACTTGCGTAAGCAGCTCACCAGGTGCACCTTGCTCTCCTTGGAAAGCGGAGAAGCGGTAGTCGTCGCCACCGTCGGTCGCTGCCTGAACACGCCAAGGATGTGTCCGCGATATTCCGGGTGGTTGGCGAGGCAGTAGACGATTGGGTACGAGAACTTGCCCTCATCCAGGTCCTCGCAGAGACCCTTTTGGGCCGCGTAGTCTCCGAAGTTCATGTAGTCGTCCCGGATCTGGAAGAAGCGCCCGAAGAGCAGGATCAGCCGCTCGAAGTCGAGGCCTGGTGTCTCCGTGGCTGTGCTCTCGGCCTGCATGACCCGTAGCAGCATCCTGAACATGCCGCCGGTCTTGTGGTCAATCATGTTGACGTACTCGGCCTCGGTAGGGCATGCCAGGTTGAACTTCCAGTACAGGTCCCAGCTTTGCCCGAGGTAGAGGCCTTCAAGCTCTTCAAGCACTGCTGTCAGTGCAGCTGGGCTGAGACTCTGAGCTACTTCCTGTACTGCTCTGACGAACATGAAGTTTGCGCTGTTGATGGACTGGGCTTGCCCGAAGATGATGTGGGCTGATGGGAGCCCCCGCCTGAGTGGGGAGTTGTCTTCCAGGTCGTCCAAAATGAGGGATGCATTGTGCAACAGGTTTACAACTGACGTGATTGTCTTGATCGCTGCTGAAGGCACGTGTAGCCAGGTGTTGAGAGCATCAATCAGGGCGGCGCGGACGCCTTTGGAAGGCATTCCTGAGATGTAGGCTGCCGGCGCATCCATGGCCAGGTTGGACGGTTTGTGATGGGGGTACTGGGAGACCGTTTGAATGTCATGTTTTTGATACGAAGCATCTGTGTCCATGCTTCTCTTTTTCTGAACAAATGGCTCTTGTTCTGGACTTGCCATTCTATACTGGGAGAGTTTTCTTTTGGCTCCATTGCCATTGACAACAGTTTTGGCACCGTTTCCGTTGAGGATGGCGTTGCCCCCGTTACCATTCGAGAGAATCTTGATATCGTTGCTTTGAAGATTGGTAGCAGTTTTATTAGTGATGGGAACAGTCTCGAACTCGTTTCCGTCGTGAATTTTATAAAGACCATGGCCGTTTTGGCCATTTGAAAGTGCTTCGTTTTTCCACGCGTTTTGTCTCGGACAAGCAGAGCACCAATAGTGGTTTCCTGAGACCGCCAAGCCAGCACAATCAATCCATCTTCTCAACTTCGATGATATGTTGGGTTGAGCTTTGTAGAGATCATCGCGGCGTTGACAGAAATCACGTTCTGACTTGATGATCCTGGATTTGACCGCCTCCTTGGCATCCTCAACTGAAAGTCCCATTGTTCGGGCAAACAGCTCTACGGCGCTCACAATCCTCTTGGACTGACCAGACTGGACTTCTCTCAGTTCACGCTCCCAGCTGAAGTAGTCATTCGCCAATAAAAGACCTTCAGTGGCCGCGTCAATGATGGGCTGCACGAGCTCATGGTCCGCTTCCGAGAGGGATATTCCCAAGCTGAATTGCAGCATTGGCCAGAAAACTCTAGGGGCTGATTAGGTTTGAGTTCGGAGATGCGGAGAGGATTTGCTTACAGCATGCCGCCGTTGTCACTGCGGTATTGTAGATATTCTTCTAATGTCTGTGCCTCCTTGTCGCTGTTCTTCTCGCTGATAGCGAGCCAGACATCACGAAAGGCAGCGAGCATGTTCAACCCAAGCTCATGGTCGAGGTTGATACACTCGAGCATGCACTGTGAAACGAGCTTCTTGGTCTTCATTGCCCTAGAGTCAGGATCCAGACTGCTCTTGTCGTCTGGGTCCAAGGCAGCATGGAGCTCATCGTGCTCGGCTTGGGCTTCCTCGATGCTGAGGCCCTCACCAGTGTCTGAAACTTTGTGAGATTTAATACTACGGACAGGAATCTGGAAGGTAAAACTCACCGTCATGAATCAAGCCCAAATCCGAAAGATATGCCAAAACTCCCAGACGCTCGGGAATGGCTTCAGGGTAAATTAGAGAAGACCAGTTGCCTACAGGCGAAAAAGAGAAGTAGGTCTTCTTCTCTCGGCCATCTCCCATTTCCCTGGCCCAGTCACCGACAAACCGCCGGCTGGCTGCATCAGCGAGATCGTCCCGTAAGTGAATTCGGATCGGAAGGGTTGTGAAGCAACCCGTCTCTCGAGCTTCCTCCGCCGGTACGTGTCTCGATCGATACAGTAGCGGATCCATAATTGATAAAAGCAGGATAAAATGCCTCGTGAAAGTTCAATTACCTGTCTCCAGAGATGAAATGAACATATGTGGATAGCAGAGTTAAAAAAGGCTTATAGTTAAAAAATAAAGTATTTAATTAAATACTTTATAA